>VZTX01007324.1:450693-463499 GCA_013400915.1 Pardalotus punctatus | reverse complement strand
CCCACGGCATTAGCTTACACATTCTTGTTTCCCTAGAGAACAGAGTACTTCTCAGTTCCTTGTAGATGTGAGGTTTGTCTGAAGAGGTCTCAGTTGCTATTGAAGGTGATAGCTATTTTTAAAATCACTAGTAATACCAAATAATGTAGTCTTTTCATGTGTAGAAATTCCAAAATGTCACCTGAAGCTGGACACTGCAAGGGACCCTGTGACGGGAGCTAGCAATGTTGAATTTTGCCTTCAGTCTAACTATGCAATGGTGACTAAGCAGTGTCTAGCAGGTCATGTGAGGTCAAGACCAGCACATATATGTTTAATTAAATGGGATTTCCTGATGATCGTCACAAGTTCTCATTTGATAATGTCTAGGTTAGTATTTAAGTCCATGTTCAGCAGCAAATCCCATGATGGTCTCACAAACCCTTTGAAGCAGGCTCCTTTGCTTTGCCGCAACTCGCCACCAATGGCAACTCTGTCTTGTAAGGAGAGAAGATGTCACTTCTTAGCTCTCAGTGATTCATTTCCTCTCTGAACACAGTTATTCTGTGCTTCTGATTATTGTTCAGTGGAAGTTTGTGTTTTTAGCCACAAACAAAACTAATTCTGATTTTCATGAACCTTGCATAGATAACTGGTGAATAAATATGCATACATTCTATTAAAATGTATATTTATAAACAAATATTGTGGTTAAACATGTAAATAATAATGAAATATATAAAAAAGAATAAAACAAATCACTCTTTGCTAGTAAGGGAAAACACAACGAAAACTATGGTAAACTGGATTAAAGGTTTAAAGCACATAATGTTAGTGTAAGGTTTAAAAAACTAACTTAATGTTATCCTAAAAGACAAATCTGGAAAACTCTGTGGTTATTTAAACCTGAAAATCTATATGTATTAATGTATGAAGATGTATTTTCAACAGCTGCAAATTTAGCATACAGATAGTTTGAATTTCTCTGATGTCACAAACCACCCATATTGAATGAGGGCTTAACTAATTTTGCATTTAATCATAACATACAGCTGTTGAGATTTAAGACTGTTTTTATTTAAATTTAACTTCTATTAGAGTGGAAGGGTGAAGAAGATACTCTAAATGTGTTATTTCTTAAAATTACATATTTCTAGTGTGAAATATGACATTAAAAATGACATATTTTTAATTAATTCATAGCATAAATATCAGTCCTTAGTTCTCAGAATCTTCGCTTCAGAAGTTAACATCCTCAGTTTAGGAAAAATGCAACATGTGCAACATTTTCTCATTTAAAACAAAGGGACTTATTCAAAGATTGTATTGACATCTTTTTGACATTTGACATACAATATGCATGAGGATAACATTCAAATTGCTAATTTATGGATGAAGAAGTTAGAAGAAGAAAAACTGAAGGTTGCTCCAGTAGTACTAAATCATATGTTATTCTTATGGAACGTGTTGAAAAATAAATTTAGCTGTCTTCCCAAACACTGACAACCAGAAAATGTTTTCAAAGTGATCTTTATTTGTCTGAAGAAAGTATATAGTTCTACTGTAAGTGTTTTGAGTTTTTTTCAGGCAGTCAATTCTTCTACTACCTGTTTATAAACAGGGCCCTATGAGTTTAATCAAAATGAACAAAATGCACTCTTGAATGATTTCAGTTAATTATACCAAGCAGAAACTTGGCTGAGAGGGTCAAGTGTCTTAATATATACTCAAAGTCCTCAGCATTCTGGAATAAAATTACTTTGATCTTTAAAAAAATTAATAAAAGGGGAATGAATATCACTAGCTGCATAACTATATACTTTTCTAATATATGTATTTTTGCTAAAAGATTTTAATAGAGGTCTGGAACTTTACAAGATAAAATTAAACTATTCACAAAAAGCTTACTTTCTTGTTATCTAAGCAGAATGTACACAGATGTATAAAAGACCAGAAAAAATAAACTGAAAAGTGCAAAACATCCTTTCTAGAAAAGACTCGTGTGTGTTGAAAATCAGTGGTCTTATTGGCCCAAATTGAAAATATGGAGAGGAAAAGAGGAAAAGCCTGTTATTTTTCTTTACTTCCAAGAGAATGAATACACTCAGTCATCTGGAAAGCTTGGGTTTTGCCATTTGCTTGGTTTTATTTGGTGTTTATTTGAGAGTACAGAGACTGGGAAAAACATGCTCTGCAATTCATATGCTCACAACCCACATGGATATGGCCATCACCTGTATATGTGCTCATGGCAGAGCAAAAGAATGTTGGTTCTTCATTGGAGCAATGAGACATGGATAGAGAAGGAATTTTAAACACTTAGTATTTAACCATATTTAATTATACACATTACTTTTGCAACAAGGGCATTTGCTTAAAATGTTTAATATCTTGTATGAATTACTTTTGATACAAACAAATGTATGTGGTTTGTTCATTTAATACTAATGAATAACTGACAAAGACAAAATGTTATTAATCTGTTTGCATTTATAAAACATCATCGCACAAACCATATTTTGGCTCTGTTTCCTTAGCTATCTAGGACATTATCAGCCATGCAGAACCATATGTCATCAGAAATAGTCATAAATTTTCAGCTCCTTATACTTTTAGTGTCGAGGAGGGAAAAAAAAAAAAAAAAGCTCAAAATCCAAAACTGAAGACCCTCAGGAACCTGCAAAAGTAAAACCTATTTTATGTACATTAAATAGATGTTTTTAAAATTCCGGTTTGGGTCCCTCACCAGTTTTAAGTTGAAATGTTGAGATTAAAACTTCAGGTAGTCTGAAACAGTTTTTGAATTACTGTCCTTCTTAGAACCATATGCAGACCTCTTAAGTCCCTGTTTGTACTGAAAAACGAAACATCTAAGCTACTACTTTGTCGGTATGATTCCTCTTCTGCCCATATCAGACTCTCCACAGATTGCTTCCCATAGGGGTGTACATTACCCCAGACAAAACTTAAGAGCAAGTTGCACACTTAAATGGCTCAAAGAATTGCCCCAATAAGCAGTTTGAACAGCATAGTCACTACACATTTAAAAGTGGAATTCAAATTCAGACGCCTGAATATAGATGTCTATAAAGGAGTTCTGTACATGTACTTTAGTGAAGTACTCATTAAATCCAAAAAAGATTTGCAGAGATGCCAGACTCTACATGCTTGATCAAAGCTGGTTATGTCACCCCTAGTGATTAGAAGGCATCCACATATAGAAAGTTTTAGGTCTCCTTAAGAGGTGCCAAGGATTTAAATTCCAAAGCATGAGTTTTTAAGGATGGTAACTTTTAAATAAGAAGTTTCTAGTCTCAGGAGCTCAAGTTAATGTTTAGCAAATGTGTTCATGCAGGACAGTCCTTAGGTAATTTCTCTTCCACCCCCTCAGATAGATTAATAATTAATATGCTTGTTTGGGGAACCTACAAGAATGATTTCTCTGGTATGTGCATTATTTGTAGATATTAATCTTTAAAAATGCTAATTAAAATAACTCTTATTGAAAAATGTGTTGCCAGAAAACTTTGCCCAGATAAAAAGTACAAGCAAAACCCAATCCGGAGGTAATGCTGCAATACATTAAAACTAAAAGAAAGAAAATTTTTCTCTCTACAGGTCACAGTTTCATTACTGAAAAGTATTTATTTTTTCTTTCCCCAAAATAACATTTGACTGTTTCACTGGAAGAATCAGATTTGCATCAGAGAATTTTGTAAGGTTAGACTTCAAGATTTTTTAAGGGTGTATATTCTACCTGTGAGTTTTTAAATTAACATGTTAACATGTTGCTTTGCTCAGTAAAAAAGCACAGACAAACAAACTGATGAAGTAAGTGTACTAAAATACATTGGTGAAAAAGCTATTGTGTAGGGTTGAGTTGGTAAAAAGGTCAGTCTTAAAAAAGCAGCATTGAATTAACAAGATAGAGGAAGAGTTTTCTTCCATGAGCTCTTGAGAGAAAGATTTATCACTTGCTTGTTGAGCCTGACTGACTGTGAAAAGAAACAAGAAATTTCACCTCAGAGACAGCACATCTTCAGAATTTACTGTGACACCCCAACTTTCAAATTTTTAAGTCAAGTCCTCTCAAAAGAGCCTTATGATTCTGCTTGCCAGAACTCAGGCTCAAAGTTTAAATGAATGCCAGAAGTGAAGTTTCAGATTTTCAGCTGGAACCAGAGCAATTATATTGTTCAGCTTGATTCCATCTTTAAATTTCATCAGGGTATTTATGTTTCTCTTTGCTCATTTTTCTGGCTTCGTAAGATGTACTGCTTACTGTTAATGGAACATGTTTAGGGGCTTTGTTATCACTCCTATTGTATTTCCTAAACTGGAAAGAAGTTTCTGGGGTGCTTTGATCAAGACAGAAGATTTTCCAGAGAATTTTTTATGGATTATAGGGCTTTAAAAACAAGTCTGTGCTCTATGTGCTGCAGAGCCAGAGAGCTGTGATTTTTATGTATCTGAATTAGAATTAGGTTTCATGAGAGCTCAGCCATTGAAGCCTGCAGAGATTCTCTAGAGAACACTTACAGAAAAATTATTTTCCTTAAATCATATGCTTTTTATGGTTGAATACTGAGAGTCTGATTTTATTTCCTATGGAAATCAGGGTCAATGTGGGTTTTTTTATGTTCAGAATATGACAGGCCCTGGAAGGTAGTTTCTCAATGTCTGCTAAATCCCTGCAGGGGATACTGTGGAAGGCAAAGGAAAGGCAAAATCATTGAAATAAAAACGAATTTGCCTTTTCTGCATATTTTTCTGCTTCTTAAAGATAAATCACACTTTATTTTTCTATTGTATAGTTATATGGGAGATATAGAGCATATATTATATTTAATTTCTTACTGACTTTATGACATTCAAGTAGTACTTTGCTTTTGAATTATTTAAAATTGGTTATTTATGTGCATTTTCCCCCAGTCTATGGGTCCTAATTCAAAATTATAATTCTGCACGAACACTAAGAATATCTCAGCTATGATCAGCATCCTTTTGATGAAGTTACCCCTGAGCTTAAGGTTCTCATTTGTGCTGCTGTTTGTTGCTGGCATTTGGACAGTGACGCTACTCTGAAGTTCTTTGCCAGGAGTAAGGATTTTACCATAGTGTCTTTCTCTATTCAACAAGAAGAAAAATCTTGTTAGTATCAGAAAAGAGGAAGGAGGAAAAATAAGAAAGATAACTGTCAATCCTATCAAATGATGGCAAAAAATAATTGCCTTTAGAGATTTTCTAGGAATTACCTTGCTCTAGTATCATTACAGGACTTGAACAACCTATAATAGTAATAATTATACTTTTATATTGCAAATTATACATAATAATGAATAATGCAGGAAAGCTTGTGTCTTTAGAGCAATGATTTCATTCTTACACAAAGGTGTAAGTCTATCATATAGTGAGGGAAAAAATAGCTATAAGGGAAAAGTATTCTTCCAAATAGATGTAGAAAATAAAGGAATTCAAGGTTTTCTTAAAATAAAGTTCCTCAATTTATTCTTTTCATTTTAGAGGTTACTATGTAAAAATGCCAACAGAATAATAATTTTAGAGCAATTTCTATGGTGATGACCCTGTCTCTGGTCAATAACTTGCTATGCTGAAGAATGAGCTCTGGTTTCAGAGCTGAATTTGGTAATAAATCCTATGTCAAAATATTTAAAATACAATATAATAATAATAATAATAAATTTCCATTTAAAATTTGCTCACTAAAAGAAAGGTACAGCTTCTACTTTTGAATTGAAATTTTGGTCTGCATTACTCTGATTGGTGCAGAAATTTCAGCAACACATTTTTTGAACTTACCCATCAGAACAGTTCTCTAACTAGGAACCCAGGTTAGAGATCTCTGGGGTCAGTTTTGCATAGTGTTTATGAAAGATTATTTTAATGGGAATCTTCATCTCTGACTAGGATATTTTGTTTCTGCAAATTTTAAGTAATGGTATCCACTTCCTTGTTCATGAAAATATTTAATAAATTCCTCAGAAGGTTCATACTTAATTTTATTCATCTTTTATGCATGTAGTTGAATATGTGAGAGAGAAGGAAATGAAGCATGCTATCCTAAATGAGAGGACTTCAATGAGATAATCACAGATTATACTGCATACGATCTTTTCACACCCTCTTTCTCCTCATTAATTTTCCAGTAGAATTTAAAGGACATAATATTTTTCTTTGACATAGGCAAATAATTAAACTTACTTCTTAATACAAACTGTAATGTAATATAGGCCATTTGAGCCTCCATAAACAGAATTTGAAACATAAATGAAGTATAATAAAACATTCTTACCAAGTTTTTATTTGACAGTCATTGATCTCTATGTGTTGTATTTGTTTATTTTCACTTTACTTAGATATTATTAAGTAACTCTTTTTCATATAGATTTGATATCCCAAGTATTTATTACCCATTTATTTGTTTCTCACACATAGACCTTTTTTGTGATTACCTTGTTAAAACACTGTTGTTCATAATTTATTTGAAGTTCTGCTAGTAATGTTCAGAAACATTTTAGAGTATTGACACCTGAAACTGACAGAGGAAACTGAGCCTATAGATATTAAGAATAAAAGCAGCATCATTATTTCTGTTCTTAGTCTACCAGTGTAGGTGTATGTTAGTGATTTCCTTCAACAAATTCATTTAAGGTGTGTAAAACTTCAATTTCCAGTCAAAATAAAAGTCTTATTTCAAGCAGATTTTAGTTTCAGTATGGGCAGACCAATACTTTCCTTGTGTATTCCTGATGCTTTTGGAACTCATTTCATTATTTCAATTAGAGGAATAAAGGGAAACTTTCTTTCAAGGATTTCTTCCCTTAAACTAGTTGACATTTTGGCTAAAACTGTGAAGTGAGAATTTAGTCCAGTAATAGATACATTTGTTTATATTTTGAATGAGTATTCAAAGGAACTGAAGGTAGACTTGCCAGTTGGTAATGTTTTCTATCAGTTGGCATATGCTAGTGCTTGGTATCAAAGTGATGCCTGCAAAGCAAGCAGCACTGTTGATTTTAAAATAACAGTTTTACAGTTTAAAAAGAGACTATGAAAAGACCTATTATTTTCTTGACTCCATTTCAAAGCTCCCTCCAGGCTTTAAGCAGTTTCTCCCTCTTTCATGCCATTGTCAGAATTAAAATCTTCCTTCTTTTTAATTTGAGAAGTAAAAATAGTTTGAATACCACATCAGAAGGCAAATTCCACTCAGGAACACAATGAACTGTTCTTTCTTTCATGGATATATTAGATATCTAAAAAAGGGCTAATAGTGATAAGGAAAAAGGATATGAGTTTCTTCCTATGCAAGTGACATCAAAGGGTGATATTTGAAACTAAAATAAAAACTATAACACTTATCTCATAAAGTATTTTTGGGGTGTGTGTGAGAAAGTAAGGTTTTTGTTCTACAGTGACACCAAAATAAAACAAGTCTCAATTGATCTTTACTTGATTGTTAGCTGGCTAATACAAAGAGGTTCATTATTGACTTCATACTTCAGTGGTACTTAGATTTTTTGTGGTTAATATTGAAAGAGTGCTGGTGTGTGTGTGTTTGCATTTCAGACTAGTAAATATTGATGTTCACCTTTTCTGTAGGTGCTGTAAAGGCCAGGCCTTTTGATTTTCTTTCTTATGAGGTATGTGCAGGTGTGTGTGTAAGGTCATGACTTTCTGGGATGGGATGTGGCAGTTAATATTATATTCTATTACATTCTGCTTATACACTGTAACTAATTTGATTGTATAGATTATTTTTAGTGGAAATGGTTTTGTAAATATGGAATGGCAAACCAAAAAGTATAGCCTGACATGGTCTCTGATCTTAAACAGAAGATCAAATATTTGGGTGTAAATTTACAAAATAAGCATTCAGTTGGGGTGTCCTTCAGGGTGCAGATCTCCAAAAAGAGATATTTAGGCCTCTTGCAGCATCTTCACTTTCTGCTCACTTCTAGAGATTCTAACAGTCACGAAGTTGCTATATTTTTTTAATTTGGTCATACTTTTTAACTTTAAAAGCTCTCTTTCTGGTCACATACCTTATTAGTATGTTTAGTCCTATGATGCAGTAAATGTAGATGCATGTATAAATCCATTTAATTTGTTCTATATGAAGTAGATAATTATATTACATTACCAATTAAATCTGCAACAACTGATACCTTTATGGAAAAACTTCTCATATCATGGTCCTATAGGTATCTCAATATGAAAAAATATAAGCACTCATTGGGAACATGGGGGAAGATTAGCAGGACTCTACAGAATCCAGTTTGGACAGACTTAATACGATTTGTCACCAGAGCAGTTCACACAGTTGCTCCCTGGATCCTGTAACAGTAAACCTACGGAGAATATAAAATCAGACTCTATCTCCTCCTATACTGGGTAAGTAAATATCAAGCAAAAGTTTAATGTTGATAAGGAAATATCAGATATAGGTTTCCAGAAAAAATAAATTATGTGGACTTAGAAAGGGAGGGCAGACTTTTAAATTACTCTGTTTTCTTAAAAGAACTCCTTCTTATGCTCACTATGCCAAGTGAGAGAAAAAAAATATAATTTCACTATAAGAATAGTTCAAATCTGTGCTATAGCAATGTAAATTTAGTAGATTTTCCATTAATTATTTAAAGCTGTTGGATTAAATAATACAGAGTAATAGCTGAAGTTGCTGTCTAACTCTAGCATTGAGACTATGCTCCAATGTGATTTTGCTGCTTGATGAGTGTTTCCATAAAATCTTTACAGATAAAGAGAAATTTCACTGATGAAACATAATGACATTTTAAAATTTATTCATAAAAAGTATATTTCTGTTCTAAATCAGTCTTGTTGATTATAAATATAGTTTATAAAGTCCAATGTTCTGAAAAGTGTTCAAAGAAAAGGAAACAAAACAGTTCAAATACATATGCCTTGAAATTACTTCAGAGGCTTAGCTAACAGGACAAAGAGTTTCCATGATATAAGCATACATTTGCCATCCAAATGAGGGACTCATTAGAAAATAAAAAGCACATGTTGGAGCAGTCTGCAGTGCACTTCTTTTTATCACAGAGCCTTTGATTATGCCAGCCATGTAATTGTATCTTGATTCTTCCCACAACCGTTCAGATGTGTTTTTGTACAGACATTCATATTTTCATTGACTACAACAGAGCTACTCTGAGTGCAAAAATTTAGTCCATTATGTTTGTGCATGTCCAGGCCTGCTGTAGAGGTTAACAGTGAAGATTCAGATCAAAATATAAGCAGAACAATTCAGGAGTCATACTCTAAGGTTCAATAAGTATGAACTAGTGTATGTGATGTTAACTGGAAAGATTTTGGGATTTGATTGTGAGCACTCCAGATACTTTTAAAAATAATAGAAAAACAGGTGGGGTAACTGCAGTAGTTCTCAAACAACCAATCTTCAGATTCAAAAAATAGCAGTGAAATTTTTACTCTGCCATTTTTAGAAATGACAGAAGGAAAAAGATATGTATATCTGCTACTGATTCTCAAATTAAGAGAAAGTTAGAAGAAAAATCTTGAAAGATGTGCATAGGAATGCACAGGGAATCCTAGGTTCTGTACTATATAGAGGAAAAATAAATACTGGAATAAATAAAGGACTTTTACAAGTCATGAAAAGAATCACTAGATTATATGGAGGGCAGGGTAATCAGACAAATCAGAGAAGAAACAATTCTGATAAATTCTGTGAAAAGTGGAGACCATAAAATGTTCAATAACAAAAGCAACATGAAAATTATTTCAAATATGATGCTATTATATTTGGATTACTTCCCATGATATGGGTGTTTTAAATTACCACCATATACAAGAAATAAGGTAAGAACAAGACAAATGATTGAAATATTTAACAGCAGGTGATTTATTATTCAAATTTTAGACAGCGTGAAATAAACATTTTCTCATGAGTGATCTAGGCATATAATTTACAAATGAATAGAATAGTTCTACCTTTTAAAAAATTGGAGATTTTGAAATTTATGGCCATTTCTACATCTTAGATCCACAGGCCAGATCCTATTAAAAATCCTATTTTAGGTTCTGATTGTCTGAATTTTCTGTATTTAGGTGTCAGTGAGATAAAAATGTAATTGTTTAAAACTTTTTATCACCATGACTCCAAGGAATCAATCCTGTTTTCAAACTTCTTTAGTGCTTCAGACATGTCTGCATCTGAGCCATGTGAAGTGATTTCCTGCCTTTCTGATGACAATGGTGTCTGCTGCTGTCAGAAAATAACCTGAATATAAGTACTAGTGCTAAAGAATAATTTTTTTCACCTTTAAGATGCATTTAATTTTATTTACCAAACATACATGATACTCTGGCATAATTTAAAAGTTCAAATACTTTGTTTTAAAGTGCATTTTAGTTAAACTGAATGATGCCTAAATGTCACCTACGTAAGTAACGTTTTGAAGGCAAGCCCAAAGAGACTCATTTTATCTCTAAAAGCTTTAATTGTACATGGAAACCATCTGTGTTTTGTCAAAGATATTAAAGTACATTTTCTTGTACTGATTGTTCAATCATTTGTGAGCAATTCTGCTTTGAACTGCTTTGGAGAATGGAATGAGGTACTTTTAAAATCCACAAGAAGAAAATTCTTTACACATTTTAGCAGAAGAAAATACTAGTGTAACTTTTATTCTATGTGTTTGTGTCTATTCTGAGTATCTACTTTTTAATGGTTTTTTGCTTTGATTTGTTCCTTTCTAATGACTTTGGAAACCAGGTTCCTTGTAAACCATTCAGGAACCTTTGGCACATATTTCTTTCCTTCCTTCCTCCCTCCCTCCCTCTTTGGATTATATCTACTCTTATGAAAGATCCCACATTGAAATGCCTATATATTTCCCAAGCAGAAAAATTAAGTGCATTACAGCTATTTCTCCCTTGGCATTCTCCTGGCTGACCAGCCCCAGCTTTTTCAGGACCTCCTCAAATATCAGACACTCCAGTCCCCTCACCATATTTGTGGTCCTTCACTGAACTCCCTCTAGCGTGTCCAAATCTCTCCTGCATTGGGAAGCCTGGGCATGGATGAAGAAATCCAAATGTGTTCTCAGCATGTCTGAGCAGAGGGCGGATCACCTCCCTTGACCTGCTGAAAACTCTTTTCCTAAGGCAACCACTGACTTTATTTGTGATGGGGCACATTGCATGCTCATGTGATATTTTCAAACTATTGCTTCAGATTTGATTGTCTCTCATTTCTTCTACTCCAGGTGCTGTTGGTGTTTTGGGTTTTTCCTTCTCCTGACTTTTTACAAATTATAATTGTTAAAAATGTATTTTCTTAGGATTGTAAATATCTGCTTTACCCCTGATTATTTGTAATATTTAATTTTTTCCCTGAGTATAATCAAAATAATAACATGCAGAAACAAAATATATCGTCAAAGTGAACTGAATTACAGCACTCATTGTTTTGACATGTCATTTTACATATGCATTTTTACTACCTTACTTTTACTTGTGTTTCTATTTCTACCATAAACTTACAAAATCTAATCTATGGGACTCTGAAGACTGCTTTTTTCCTGTATTTTGAAGACCATGTGTCTTGGGGTGATGTTATGATAATCCTGTATTCCCTATCATTTGCGTATATGCCTAGAAATGTGGTCCTGTAACTTTGATTGCATCCAGCAGCCGAGAGAAACTGCCAGGCACGGGTTGTTTTGAAACTCTCCCCCAGGCTTCTTGGCCGAGGAGCGAGGGGGGAGGAAGGGACATTGCTTGCTCTGACTGCTGCCACTGCGGTGGTTGCTGCTAGGTTTTCTTCCCTGGGATTTGTTTTTTTTTTTTTTTTCCCTTTTTTTGTCCCCGTTCTGGATTTTTGTTATTCCGGACTGTTTTCTCTTTCTCGCCTGAGAAAACAAGAAGCCCCCTGAGGACAGTAGACAAGGATCCTCCAGGGAGCCACCAGAGCAACTGCACCCGGCTCTCCGGGGACCCCCGGAGTGGGGGAAGCTACACCTGAGGAAAAAGACACTAAAGTTCTTCAGCTGTTTACTCAGGTTTAATAATATTTTTTCCCTTTCCCTTTCCCTTGTGCCTTACAGGGCACCCTGAGTGTTTTATTAAATAAACAGTTGTTCTTGTCTTTTTTTATTTTTCCACTTTCATCTAAGAAATTCTGTTGTGGTGGGGGAGGGGGTGTCAGAGGCCTTTGCTTTGGGGGAGGCGTTTTATTCAGAGTGCCTTCCACCTAGAACATTTGTCTCTAACCCGAGACACCATGTAACAAGAGGAATAAAAATGGGCTTTTTTTTTTATCCCTGCAGTAGAATATGTTTTCTTTAGGAAGAAATTAATGTAAATTCTGATACTGTCTTGTGAAAAATCAAGGATGTTTCAAGAAATTTTGTGCTTATAAGGAACCATAGGAAGATCTTTTTCTATCACTTTTAGGCAGTCATTTAAACGTAGGTATAGTTTCTGTTTTACCTCATCTAGAATTTTTACATCAGACTTAATAAGAATAACCTGGGAACAAAAGAGGAGCAGAATCTGTAAAGGGATGGATATTTCTTTCTTTTTTTTCTTCTTTTTTTTCTTTTCTTTTTGTTGTTTTTAATTGTATGGATGCTAAGAGGCTCTTTTTCCATTTGTAAAAAACAGCTAATCTGTGACAGCTGTGGGAACCAATGTATTGTGTCATTTAAGCATGTCGCAGAACGGCGACACGTATTGTAAGAAATCCACACTGTCACCAATGTTGCGGGAAAACTCGTTTAGGAGACACCTCATTTAGGAGAAACCTCATTTGAGAG
>VZTX01007324.1:391893-450352 GCA_013400915.1 Pardalotus punctatus | reverse complement strand
TGTGCTCTGCAGGGGCAAAATCTGCAGAGACAGAGACTCTGGCATTCCATGGCCACCTTGCTCCTCGAGCCATTTCCCCACATAAGCAAACTTTGCATTCATATTAAAATTTGTCCCTTTTTAGGGTTATTTGATTTATAAAGTTGGGTGAGTTATATATTCCATTAATTTGTTTTACTAACCACTACAGAATCTTTGCCATTATTTTTTGATATTTGCTACAGAATGAGTTGAATAACAAACGAAAAAATTCTTCTATTAAATCCTTATTCAGTGTTGAAGTGTCATTTTTTTTCACTTTTCTTCATTTAGTTGCTATAGAAAAAGAAGTCATACTACAGAAGAAACAAATAAGAGAATACAAAGAGAAAGACTTCCATCAGATACAGTAACATTCTATGTACAACAGACTTTGTAGAAAGACCAGTTTTTTTGGGAGACGATACTGCTCACAACATGATACTCATTTAAATGGGACCTTAAGAGAAGCACCACAGTCTGTGACTCTAATAATGCATCACTCAGTGCTCTGGAGCGCTCCTGAGCCCTGAAATACAGTTCCATATCCCACCACTCTGTTGTAAGGGCCTCAGACATGTTTTGTCTAAATGCTAATAGCATTGTCCCTAACAGTTTCTGGGCACAATCTGGGAGGTTGGATTTTCCAGCCACTGTTCAATGTAGTCAGTTCTCATGCAGTAACCTAATGCCAGAAGCAAAAAGAGTGACCCAGAGCAGATGCAGACTACTCTGTTTAGCTAGCTCCAATGCTCTTGGGCGTATTTAATTTACTAGTATAGGCATAGCCAAATATTTCCCACTACAGTTTTCCAGTTAAATATCAGTGATGCTTATTAAGATATCCTAGAAAGAAAATAATTACCATTTATTTTAGGAAAGATTTTATAGTTGCGGCAGACAAATAATTGCAGGTGCTATGGATTTAGCCAAGCTCCCTGTTATATTCAGCAGAGATTGGTCTGAATAGATTTAGACAGGACACATAAACCAGCACAATGTGAGTTACTTAAGAGCTCAGAAGAAGTGGTTGGTAGAAAGACTACCAGTAGTGACTACCAAGTTTTATTAGCACTATCTGCAAATATTTATGGAATGTTCTCTGGCAAAATTTTAGGGATGGGCTTTTTCCTCCTTGAAACTGTAATAGTGTTCATTCAATTAGAGTTCCACCATGCAGACCAGGTTTACAAAGATCTGAATATATTTCAGAAATATCAAATAACTTTGTGTTATTTGCCTGTCACAAAACCCTGGTTGAAAGAACTTTTCAGCTATATGATATAGGATTTTGTACTTCTCTGTCTGAAACACAGAAGGCCTGTAATCTAAGTACCCTGGTGTTTGATTTACACACCTGCCATTATCTCGAAATATATATGCATGTACATTATATTCTCCATTTCTTTCTGGTTTTGGATCAAATGCAATAAAGCTGGAGTTTTTCTTGTTTACTTTCAAAATAAATAAATTAATTAATGGACATTTTTCAGGGGAACAGTACCAACAATTTAGAGTCTGCTCTAACAACAGAAAGCAGACTAGGAAATGCAAGGTGAAGAATAAAAAAAAGTCTATTTGCTAGGGCCACCTCGTGTATTAATGTAAATAATTTTATGGCTTGTTTTCACCACCTACTTCAGATCTTGAATATTGGTCACAACATACCTCCAAAAGTGATACAGACAATCACAATTACATGCATGATAATATATAGTTGGAACAATTTCCAAAGTATTCCAAAGCTGGGGTTGTGGATGTCCCATCCCCGAAGTTTTCAAGGCCAGGTTTTATGGGCTTCTGAACAACCTCATCTAGTGGAAGAGTGAAGCTAGATGATCTTTAAAGTCCCTCCCAGCGCAGACAATTTTAAGATTCTGTGATTAAAAACTGAAAGTGTGATGGATCTAAAGTTGCTATATCTGAATGTTTAATCTTACAAGTAAATGTGAAACTACAATGAACAAATGCTGTTTGCAAAGATATAGAATTCAATTATATTTGGATTAAAACTGTGAAATAGATATCCAATATGATGATACAGCAATGATATTTAAAAGATAAGTGATCAAAAGTAATTCTTTAAAGAGGGTTTTTTAATTAAAAGTTGTCACATACTATATAAATTAATTATGATCCATTCATATATATGTATGTGTGTATATATATAGTGTTCTACAACATGTACATTCTAATGCAGTTACAGGTTTTACCACAAATTTGGAGATGATTTTAAATGATCTTATTGACTGCTGTTGAAGGTTGGGGGGGGGGGGTTTTCTCCCATTCTGTTGCTAGTTTACCAAGGACAGGGTACTTAAGGACTATTAACTCTTTCATAAGAGACAAAAGAGCTGGCCAGGTGTGGGGAGGGGAGGAGAGATCTGGCTACCGATAATCTTACTTGCACCCAGAACTTTGGAGAGTAAACACTGGCGAACTCCTGTCTCCCTTTGGCAGTGACTGAGGGAAGGCTCAGCTCTGCACTGCCTTCCTTTCCTTGGTGGGTGAGGTTTCGTTTGGGAAAGGGGCACCAACCCCCCTTTTTCCCCTCTGGGAGTGCACATCCTCCCAGCTGCATTTGCAGCTGCTGTGGAAGGGGTCTACCTGCCGCTGCCCCGCACCCTCCCTGCCAGAGCACGCTGCCATGGCTGCGGAGTCCCTGCCACTTTTTGCCGGCGAGCACGGCTTACCCCGTTCTGCTACTCCAGCTCCCTGCTTTGAGCTCCCTGCTGCACCCCGTCGTGCTGCACACCCACTGCTGCCCAGCCCATGCTGCTGCACGCCCACCTGGTGCCCAGCATGTCCTGCCGCTCCAGCTCCCTGTTCTGAGCTCCCTGCTGCGCCCCCTCCCTGCTGTGTGCCTGCCGTTGCCCGGCCCATCCGCCATTACCTGTGTGACACAGACCTGACCTCACACCACAGCGCCACCTGCAGCTGCTCGGGAGTCATCGCACCCGCCCTGCCCGGCCGGGAGCCCGACAGCGCCCCTGCCGGCTGGGACCGGAACTGCACCAAACAGGAAAGCGCTTGGCAGCCCAGGGACATCTGCCACTTGGTTTTCTGGTTTTTTTTGGTTTGTTTGTCATTGCTTCTGTTGTTGATTGTTTGCCTCACTATAGATACTAGTAAAGAACTGTTATTCCTTTTTCCCATATCTTTGCCTGAAAGCCCTTGATTCCAAAGTTGTAATAATTTGGAGGGATGGGGGGGGGGTCACATTTTCTGTTCTAAGGGAGGTTCCCACCTTCCTTAGCAGACACCTGTCTTTCAAATCAGGACAACTGCTAAAACATGTAAATGCAAAACGACTTGATGTCTTTGGAGACACCTTATTGCAGCTTTTCAGCATAAGAGGGTTGATAAGATAGAGGATTTGTACCAAGGACTACAGTGAGAGAACAAGGGCAACATTTTTAAATTGAAAGAGGATAGGTTTGGATAGGAGATAAGGAATAATTTTTTTCAATAACAGCGGTGAAACACTGGAAGATGATGCCCAGAGAAGTTGTGGATGCCCCATCATTGGAAGTAACCAAAGACAGATTGGATGGCGCTTTGCTGGTGGAAAGTGCCCTTGCCCGTGGCAGGGGAGTTGAGCTAAGTGATCTTTAAAGGTCCCTTCCAATCCAAGATTTTATGATTCCATGAAAATCTGGCCCAATATTTAGCTGCTTTGTAATCTCTGTAATGGCACAGAGAAACTTTTCCAGTAGAGGACTTAAAATAACTTAAGCTGGTGATTACTGGAAATAGGTGTACAGGTTTACAAGAAAGAAATGTTATGAGATTTTTAATCTGTATTTAGGAAACCCTTACTAAAATATCTCTTTTTCTTTTTTTTAAATGTGTTTCCATGTGTATAATTTCAACATTCAAATGTGGAAAGATGTTCTTTCTTTATTTAAATAAAGAATTGCTTGTTTGCTGTATACTTCTATATTCTGGAAACTGTAAAACTGGTCATTCAGGAAACAAGATATTACCTACCCAAAGGACATCTGCTGCAGATGGTTTGTCTTTGGCAACCATATGTCATATGCATTTTGGCAAAAAGGTATACGACTCTTCATTTGCCAACTATTGTGAGGTAGCCAGATATTTTTGAAGAAGATCTATAAATAATACATTTCTACCTCTTTATCTCTCTCTGGTTTTATTTCTCCTTTTGTTTTAAACCTAATTATATCCTCTATGAAAAAAAATGTGGTCTTCAAAATAACAGAAGAGGAAGGTCATATAAATTCAAAAGAAAAAAATGGAAATTTTTTAATTCTTCAGGTTTTCGTTGTGAATCCTCTCCCACAGAACTGGAAACATGGTAGAGAAATGTTTCAAAACACATAATTTCATGTAAGCAAATAGAAAATATTTCAACAAGGTCAAAACAGAATATTTTGCTTTGCAAGTTGTCTCTAACAGGCTGCATGCATATAACTGGATCTGTAAAGACAGTTTGAGATGCATATTTTAGTCATGCCATGACTTCATACCAGGACATAGCTTGGATAATGTCATTCCTTTAAACTCCTCCTTCATGAGAATGAAAATCACCTGTGATTGTAACACTCTGAAACACATGCTGTGAGAGATGGCAAAGTATTAGAAACTAAGTGTAGGAAATACTGCTTCATGACTCAAAGCTGCAGTATAACCTTTCTGTTTTTGAGGTGAATAGAGATCCTAACTGTAATCACTAGAGCAGCACTATGCTTGAAAGTAAAATTACTTGAGATAGTTAGGCATGGGCAATGACCCCATTTCTCTATTCCTTTCTTGTTTAGTTGCATGGAATAATCCTCTTACCTATGCAGTATCAGCTGTGGAAGAGGCCCTTAGTGAAAAGGGTGTTTGTTTTCCAACTGTAATCTTTTGCAATATACATCTGACATGACTTGACTAAATTGACTTTGATGTTGATGTCACTCTTTAAGGCACTATGCCTTTCTTAAGGCAGCTAAATTAAGTCAGATAATTTGCACCCTAATTATTTTTTTTTCTACAAAGGTCTTGTGGTTCAGAAGTAAACCACACTATTGACATGTTAATGACTTCAACCCCACTGAGGGTGATCTTGGTGCCATTTCCAGATCAATTGCATTAAAACATTTTATTTTAATATAATTTTATAATCAAGTGCTTTTGAGCAACTACATTTCATAAGATGTTTTCTGAGAGTTTATAAGCCTATAATATACTTTCCACTCTAAGGAGGGTTAAAGTTAGAAGACATGCACTGGTAATTACACAAAGAGAACAGCTTAATGTGAAAAAAATATTTTGTTTAAAGACCTTTCTTGAAGTAGATAATGTTGAAGTTAAATTTGATTTTTTTAGTTTCAAATAGGATTATTTTCCTGGCAGGTTTCTGAAGCAATTTAATGCACCATAAAGAAATTTCAGTTTTATATAAAACCTGCATAAAATATGAGCCCTTCTGGAAATATGTCTTTTTAGTATGTTTTCTTTAATCTTTCATACTTTTTATTTTTTATTTTACTTTATAAACAAAACCTTTGCCATATTTCTCTTCTTATTTCATGGCTTTCCCAATAGAGTGGATCCAAACTAGAGTAACACATCTTATTAGTACTGGACACTTTTATCTAGGCACCATCATAAGGGCTCATATTTTTCTGAACGTTGTATTCATATACCTGTTGTTAGGATAGCATGATTTTCTTTTCAAGAACCTGCATGAAGTAAAATGTATTTAAAAGTGTCAAAGCATGAAATTCAAGCATGTGAAACAGTCATCAGGTTATGCTTCTCTTATGTCAAACTTTAAAAGGTAATCTTAGATAATGTAGAGAGTAAAATATGTGTAATTGAATAACAAACATAAAAATCATCTCCTCTGTCCAACCCTCATGACAATTGTCAGCTTCACTGCCAACTAGATCCGACCCATGATTTCCAAAGCTGTGTATTCCTACAAACCTCCAATGTCTTCTTCCACTTATATATTCAGTTTTTCCTTACTTGCTTTCAGTGATATATCTTTATCTCCAGCCCCCATTTCAGAAGCCTGAGGAAGAAAAAATGCTCAGAATGAGAAATAGCAGTACACAAATAAAACTCACCAGCTGGTGCGTTATAGACTGGCAAGGAAGGCAGCATGATGAAGCAAAACTCTCATCATCATGCTCTCAAGGCCTTCCAAACATTGTGCTTGTTACCCCTATGAGGTCACCTATGCTGGTACTTCCGTGTGATCAGACCAGATCAGACCTTTCCTGCTTACCAGCCTCTAAGGAAAATATCCCAGTGAATGCACATTTTAGACTTTTTCAGTGGAAAATTCACAAACTCATTTCAGTGGAAATGATTGAAGGAATTTTCAATTTCAGTAGGCAAGACCAGGACATTTTGCAGATGCTACATGTATTTACTCTTCCTTTTATGAAAGAACTGCAAAAAATTCTGCTGAATTATGAACATATAAAATAAATCCAGCAGGAATTATGTAATGTAAAGCAGTTATTTTAAGCAATTAAATTTTTTATAAATTAATTACATTGAGAAATAATTTTTTTTTAAATTTACTGAGGTTTTATTATTATTATTTTCTGGGAGAAAAGCTAAGGTACTTGAAAAAAAATTGAATATATGGTTGAAATTTTCTAAATAATGTGGTGTGAAAGTAAGAGGGTGACTAAAACTTCTCTATTTCCTTTTCACAAAACTATGTAACATCTTAGGATTTTTAAAATCTATGATGAGATAATAAGTTGTTAAAATAATTATTTGAAAGTGAAAGTTGATCAATTTCTCATTTTTACCATAAAAATAATATTTTACAAGAAAAAGCACAGCTGTAATATTTATTACTGATAACAAATACAACTGAGTATGTTTAAATTCAATAAATGTGTCCTTTAGCTATCGTTATAGATCTCCCCCAAAAGGCTATATAATTTTCTCTTGAAACAAATTGAAGTGGTATCACCAATCCATGTTAAAAGGTTTTAAATAAGAAATTGTTTTACCCAAAGGGTTTGGATAATTTCCACATAAAATTGGCCCTCAAAAAATGTCAGAACTATTTAGAGTGATTAATGAAAAAAGCACTTTTCATGCTCATAATCTTTTACAATGCCAATTGCTTCAGCATGTTTCAATAAATCAGTTATGCAAATGCCTGTCTTTTGGAATACAGAATATTACTGTTTTCACTATCCATCAAAAATGTAAGGTAACATAGAGAAATTGGGTTGTTAAAGAAAGAGAGAGAAAAAGACTAAAAGAAAGAAAAAATAAAACGTCTATTTTTTTTTTTTTTTTTTACTTTATGGTGTTACTGGAAGACCATTACATGTAGAATGGAAGACTACTAACGTATTTAAAAAAATGAAAAACAAGTGTTTTTCCATATATTTTGTGTACAGCATAAGATAAAGTTTCCAATGTCATTATTTAAATACCCAACTAACTGTTTTTAAAGGACTATACCAAGAACATTTTCTAACAAGCTGTCTTGAAAACAAAGCAAACCAGAAGTTTCAAAAATTCTTTTATCTATTTACCAGAGAAATCATCACTATCTTGTGCAAAGCTGTGATCTTAATGGTATCCTTGCAAAACAATGCAAGTCAACAGACTTGACTGAAGTATTCATGCTTTGTAAGAAATTACAAATTTTTTACAGCGTTCTCTGACTCATTGCATGAAGCACCTATCTGTGGTATCTCTCAGAATATCTCACTAGGTGGGGCAGTGTTATGGTGAGCCCAAGTTAGTGCAACAAAAAATCTCAGGAACCAGGTTATTTTATATGTTTTAGACAAATTTTTGATGATGGGAAATCATTCAATAGATTTTCTTTTGTGACCATCTGCCACTTGCTACTTCACCTCCTTTTTTTTATTTCTACACAGATAACGTGTAGGTTCTGCATCATAGACAAGGGGAAGCAATCCATGTTTATCCATAGTAAAATAGTTGAAGAGTATGAGACTTGTTACTCCACAGCAGTACCTGCTCTTTCAGTCTTATCCCTGAGTGCTCACCTCAGTGAGGCCAGGGGACAGCAGTGAGTGGTGGCCTCAAAGGCTCTCTGTGCAGTGACCTGGCAACCCAGGTGTGATGGCAGTGTTCTGTCTGCTCACTCCTGCTGTCTTACGTGAGCAAACCTTTTGGTTTAGCTGTGCATGGGATCCACAAGGCTCTCAGCAGAGGTGTTACAAATAATGAAAGACCTTGGAGTCTGAAACGTATTGTGATGCATTTTACAAGTGTGGAGCCCCCCTCTTGACTAATAGCAGATGTGATAAGATGCAGCCCACCCTTTTTAACCCAGAAAGGTGAAATGTTATTCATACAGTAACATAGAGCTCACTGGCAGTAGGACTTAAATTCTTCCTGACTTTCTACAGTGATAAAGGTGATGAATTATAGAATCATATAATCATTTATCTTGGACTCCAACCATTGTCCCCGGACTGCCAAGTCCGCCACCAAACCATGTCCCTAAGCAACACATCACCATGTCTTAAATTCCTCAAGGAATGGTGACTCCACCACTTCCCTGGGCAGCCTGTTCCAACTCAAAAACACTTTTGGTGAAGAAATTTCTTCCTGATATCCAACCTGAACCATCCCTGACACAACCTGGGGCTGTTTCCTCTTTTCCTATCACTTATTACTTGGGAGAAGAGATCTGTGTTTTATCATCCAAGATTTAATATGTTAGTGGTCTGTAGGCTCTATGTATTTATTTTTTTGTACTTTAACAACAGTTGGCATGCTTCTGAATTTCTATGCCCATGAAGCATCCAGACAGTTCTTGCATACTCTACTTCTCGTAGTAAATAAAGTCCAGTGAATTTCAACCAATCTTCTTGTCCATCATATTGCACAGGATGAAAAAGCAGAGAGTAACGCCAGTTTTCATTGTATTGTGCTATTTCAACCAGGGTCTCAGTAAGCTTTTTAGTGTCTTTATATGACAGATTGAAATACTTCCTCTCAGTCAGATTCTGTTGCTCTGCATAAGTCTACATACAGTTAAATGAAGTTGTGTGAATTTACGTTAATTTATCTGTTTAAAATACACTAAGTAGTCTGTAATTAATTACCCTAACCCTCAAAAAATAAATACATTTATGCACATACAAACCATATGCCTTCTTAGATATTTGTATGTCTCTGTGTGTGTATATAAAAATTAAAAAAGTTAAATATATCCTCACAGCAATTAGTAAATCTACAATCTATTTAGTAATACTAAATTGGCATATTGGAAAATGATGTTAAACAACCCAGAATGAAGGATCAGCTTAAAGATAACAGTAGCTCTGGGAAACATTTTTTTTTTTTTTTGGATGCAGTGAAACATGCTCTCAAGGTTTTCTGCACTGAAATATAAGCTAGAAATTTAATTTTATTCAAGGGGAATCCTCATTAATTATATGGACTTGAACAAGGAGACATTAAGAAAAGAAAAGGCTTGTAATGAGATCTGGCAATGTTACAACTTCTGCCTGCAAAGAAAAGAGAGCAAATATTGTAGCATATGTGATCTACCTCCAGGCATAAAACACAGAGTTTAGTATCAGAATAAAATACACTTTCAATCAATCTACTTGTTTTTTAAATAAATCATCTTATTCAGATCTTTTGAATGATGCATGCCATGAATTTCTCATTGGCCAGAATAATGAGTTGTATTGGTTGTGGAGATTGATCATGGAGATGATTCAGCTGACATATATGTTTACTATATTTGCTGAACAACTCAGAGCACAATTTTAGTAAAGTAATTGCTTCTAGATCATGCTTTAAGTTGTTCTTTTGTCTATGTGTTTTTATTTTATTCAACAGAAATCCATACTTTATTAAATTTTTGTTGCCTGGTGATGTGAGGTTGCAGCTAGTGGCTTGAAATAAATGGATGGTGATTTGGGTTAAATAAAGCATGTCTCTAGAACATTCTTCCTGTTCTTTGTTGCAAAAAAACAAAAACAAAAACAAAAACAAAAACAAAAACAAAAACAAAAACAAAAACAAAAACAAAAACAAAAACAAAAACAAAAACAAAAACAAAAACAAAAACAAAAAGACCCCATGCCTGATAAACTCTACGGTTCATTGTAAGCGGGCTACTTACGCATTTTCCTATGTCAAGCCAAACCATACCATACCTCTGTTGTCATGTAGTAAGTAGAGTCTTCTTTTTTTTGTGGTGTGGGGCACCCTGTGTGAGGCTCTGCTGTTAGCCAGTTAGCCACCCTGTTGTGCCACTTCACATTAAATTGGATGCTTCTCGTAGAACATCTTCAGTAGAAACACGCAGTGAAATCTTCAGAAGAAATAAATCCACAATATGCCATCAACCTATACAGAAATGTGGCTGGATACACCTTGTCTCACTAGAAAAATTATTTTCCTTTAGTCTCAATGTGGAGAAAGACATTTCTTAAATGCAATTCAAGCCACTGAAGATCTGGATATAAGGACAAACTCCTCTCCAAAACAAATAACACTTAGTTTAATTCCCCATAAATTGATATTACAGCATGCTAAGTAAAAAATACATCTTTTCTAAGGTCTTTAAAGCTTTATCTGGCTAAACTTCAGGAAGAACGCTCATAGCTGAGAAACATGCCAGTTATGTCTGCTCCTGTGTCTCCATGTATGAGAGAAATTACAAGTTCCTTTTGTGTACGCTTAAGCACTTCTTTCTATTGAGATGGTTATTTTAAGTTTGTATTTTCATGTGATAAGTCTCTGGTGCTACTCTTCAAGAAAATAATAAAGTGTCTTCTGCACAAATACAATGAAGTCATTGAATAATAAAGCTAAATATCTATGTAAGACTTGTAGTGTTGGAATAACTGTATTTTGAGTCATCAACTGATGTGAAACAGCTGATTACTAAATTTGGAAAGATAAAAAGCCTCCACAAATATTGTTATAAAGAAGAGTTTATATGTCTTATTCAGTGAGTATATAACTGAAAATATGTGAAATGTTCAAGTTTAGAATATTTTAAGAATTAAAACATGTCCCTGGATAACATCAGAACTAAGTCAGTCATCTGAGGCAGGAATTCAACTCTTGCTTGTGGAGCTGAAGGACTATTAAATATAAAAAATAGATGGAAAAAAATGAATATTTTACAAACATTCATATGATTTCAAACCACCAAGCCCTCACCCTGTTGTGAGGGTCAACTGCAATCAAATAATAACTCTTGAGAAAAATTCAAAGAACAACATCACTCTTACCAGTTTAACACTTCAGCAACACCTCCACCTTCTAGAGTTATCTGTGAAAGCGTACCTTCAGTTTCAAAGGTGATTAGAATTAAATTTAACATGAATGTGTTTAAATCCATTTAAAAACTAGTCCAAGCTGTGTGTACTGTATGCTTTATCATACATTGATATTTTAAAAATACAAATCTATGTCAGCTTTGTCTTTAGAAATCACTGTGTCATTAGGTTTTGTATTTTTGTTACTTTTTGATGTTTTATTTCACTAGGAAGTGAAAGCTGCATGAAATTCTGAACTATCTACTAGAATGAGAAAAATATATGAATGTTAGAAAATATATGTCTTTCTTTTCGCTTCTCATTGTTTTCAGGACTTAGTTATCACTATGTGCATTTTATCTGTTCCAGGTTTTATAATTTGATAGGTTAAATTAAGCAGGTATAAACTCAAAACATTTCAAGCATAATCTGTCTTTGAATAAATATTTCATATACCTGTATTGTGAGTCTGTTCTGTCTGTTGCAAAACTCAGAGCACTACTCCAGAAATCATTTATATTGGTTTTGTAACAAAATATAGTAGGTACACCTGTCTGAAAAATTATATAAATTAATAAGAAATACAAAATTAATTAATTAATAATCTATTCATTTTTCTTAGTTTTACACCTGCTTTACATGAAATTTCATTTAAATATTCATTTCCACAGATGAAGGCTGAGGTTTTAATATTAAAATTTCCTAAAAGGTTTCCACCCTCCTCAAGTTTACTTTTTCCATCTCATAACATGTTTTGAGTTTCCTTTGCATTTAGAAATGCAGGAGTTTATTATTTAACCCTTCATTTAAGAATAATCTGTTTCTTTTCAAAATTGCTGGGAGTCAATATGTTTGGAAGCACAAGTATATTATAAGAAAAATTCCAAAACTTTTATGAGATGCACACACAGAAACATGCACACACACACACACAGAGTCTTATAACATCTGTGCTCAGTATGTGGTTGAACTGACTGATTTACAGTAAAATTAAGTATTAAGAAAATTCCTTTTTTAATAGTTTTTTTTTTGTTTGTTTGTTTGTTTTCCTCAAGTAGGGAGCTTTTCCCAAATGTTCCATCTCAGGCTTTTTAACTGAGTGCCTAAGAACATGAGGATGCTCTTGTCTGTGTTATTGGGCTACATCAGTTTAACTGTGTTGTTGTTGTTAAGAAACAAATTTCCTCTAATATTTAGATTACTAAAATGAACTTCTCAATGAATTCCTTGAATATTAGTCAACCTCAGGAAGTTTTCTCCTATATTTGTGTCAGAATCAGCTGGTTGCTAAGGTGTGATCAGAGAAGATGATGTCTGCACCCTGCCCTAGGGGCATGAAATGTTTCACTAGAAAGGAATCCAAGCAATCACAAAAAGCATTTTTTGTGCTTTGGATGAAATAAATTTTTTCCACATTTCCAACTAAACTTTCCTCACAAATTAATTATACTATTTAAAAGCGGAAATTGGTACTATACCAAGGAAAATCTTTCCATAAGGTGTTTAGAACAATAGACAGATCTTTTGCAAGTTGTCAAAGATCAATGAGAAAGCTTTTGCCAAGCTGAGCTGTCCTATAAACAAGTTTTAAATACTTTAAGACATAAAGAAACATAATTTTTGTAATCTTCATCTTTTAAAATAATACAAGTTTGTTTCTTCTGACTTATTTTTTCCTCACCAAAAAAAAAAAAAAAAACTCAGAATTACAAATATATAGGTCACCATGGAGCCTGGTTAATTACAGTGAAAAAGTATTTGCATGTCTCTTGTTATGACTTGACCAGACTTTTAATAAGGATAAAATAACTTAAGTTTTTGCATAATAATATAGAATTTTAATGAAGCAAGACTGAGGTCCCAGAAATGAAACTTTCAAACACCTTTCTTTCAGCATTCACACTGAAATGCCTAATCATCCTCACTGTTAATTTCCTATATCATAAAAGATTTGGGGATTTATCTGTTCTTAGTACTTATATAATGAACAAAAACAAACTAAACAACAAAGATATTAAGGAATTGTACATGCTGTAAACTTTAGTCAGACAAAGGCATCAAAGTCAGTGCTGCAGGCAAAAAGCAACCTACAAAACAATCACATTTCAGGGCAGTTCTCATGCTTATGGGCTTTTTCATAGAGCTAATTATACTTAAAAAATGCCCTGTTTAAATTGTAATTTCTCAACTGTTACTAAAAACCACATGCTTTTCTTTCATACCATAGAAATAGCCTAAACAATTCTTCAGTATTGCATATTTCTCTGCCCATAACTTAAGTTACTCTTTATATCCAGAAGTTCTATGTTTAACTTCTCTTTTGTCTGACAAAGGATTAGAACTGGTGATGTGGGGACTAAAAATAAATAAACAATTTTGTCAAGCACTGATATTAACACAGTTGGACAAGGGAAATGTCTAAGTGCTGAATTCTGATTTTGATTGGCCTTTGACATTAGAATTCAAACAATGAGTTACCAAAACAGAAATGAAATTCATGTCAATTTTTCTGCATGAAAGGATGTCTTAATGTGTAGACTTTATTTTCTGTGTAGCCTCATGAAAATATTTTTGGTGTAAAAAAGTACCTCTTCAAGCAGTTTTCTGCAAAAACAGCCTCCCATGGTGAGATTCAGCTTTTGGCAATATTGTAATGCAGATTTAAACAGAGTACATGCAGAGTCAGTATTAGGAAAGGGCAGGGGAGGAAGAGTATAAAAGAGATGGTCCCAGAACTACTTGAAAGCTCTGCCTAGTACAGTATTGCTGCTTTTACTCAGAATAAGAAAAGGAAAACATCTAAAGAATTACTTTTAGAGAGGGGTAATAGTCTTCTATTCACACGCAGTGAGAGTTCAGAAGAACATTTTATGGGATTTAAACACAGAATACTCTGTCTCTGTGGGTGTCTTAACTGGCACGTACCCACTTTCTGTAATACTTGTTACTGACTAAAAGAGGCAATGCCTATTGTTTTAAATTTTTATTGCTCTCTCCAGTCTCATTAACCAATGGTTCAGAAGTTCTGAGACAGACATGCTAGGAAAAAAAAACAGAATGCAATCACTGTTTTTCTTCTCTCAACTTCCCTTGCAGAGGCCCTTGCACAGACTGTTTCTATTCTTCCCAGAGTAATAAATACAATGTAAATGGAAGGACACATCCCTAAGTCATCTTCTGCCCCATTCCTCATCCTTCAACACTTGATAGATCTCTCAGTAGTTTTCTTGGGATTTATGTCTTTTTCTGTGAAAGCATCTGAGGGGTTTCCAAGCGAGTAGTGCTGCAGGTAGATGTGCTGGGGAGAATTCATGCAGCTTTCCCACAGCTGTTGAGTTATGCCTGTACTTCTGGGCACAGACTGGCTCCCAGGACCTTGGAGTGTAGATTCATCTCTAGCTTGATTTTACATTGGAGTGCAGTGCACAGGAGGAATACCATACTTCATAGCAGGCTTACAGCATATATGCCAACAAAGAGAGTTCTGCACCTATTTTTCTAGTTTTTAGCCTTATATGGACAGAATAATTCATATTCTGGTCTTCCTATGCAGTTCTGTGTGTAAACTTGCTAGACTATATATAGGTGCCATCTTAGAATCTATTCTAGTTATTCAGATCAGATTTTGTACACTGGTTCGGTGAGTTTTGCTAAGGACATATGGAAATAATGCACGCAGTCAGCAGCTACCGTCCTACAGTTCACTTTCCCATTTGCTGACACAGTATCACCTTACTAGGTGAAAACAAGGGGGTCTGTAGTGTGTGATCCTCCTTGTATGGCAAAGAGATTTCCTAAATTAATCCATGTGTCAAAAATCAAATGATAAACAACTCCTCTGACTATAGGAGTTTTAAATTGAGAATGTTTTGGAGTGGAGTGAATCAATGTAAGGATGACATCAGAATTTCACCCTCATACCTTCATAGGCATACATCCTTCTACTACTGCCATTAATTTAGGAACAACATATACTTTATGTTGATTACATGAGGAGGTTGCTGTATACTGATGTGTATCAAAGATCAGTGTTTAAACATTGGTTCTAGTTTGTAGTACTGTAATGTCCCCCTCTGCAACAGCAATTTTTCACACATGATCAGTTCAATTTCTTGCATAAATTAGCTGGGAATAGTGTGCATGTACTTTGTTCCAAACCTTGTAGTGCTCACTTTTTTTAAGCTATCCCTGCATAAAAAGTAAAGATAAATAAACACATGAATAAAACATTGAGTTTTTAACAAAAAAGGAGTCAGAAAGTTAAGGAGAAGTGGGTTCATATCTATAAGCAGGAATTGGATTTTACATTTGAGAGCATTGTTACTTCTAAATTTCAAGCATCTATTAAGGTAACACAATTCATAGATTTGAATTAGGTAGAAACTGAAGTTTAGACAGATACACCGGATTGAAAGAATGAAAATTTTTTCCAAGGAGGTGTGTAAGTCAGACAAGAGGAAAAGAAAGTTTATTTTAACAGTGAAATGTCAGTGAACTTTACCTTTTTCCCTGTTCAGGTAGTCTTCCAGCAAAGAGTGAAGCAATCCTGGTATGAGCTACTTTGGCTATGTTAAGTAAGATCTTTCTTTCTATGTGGACCACTAGACTACCTAATTAAGTTTACAGTTCCATCGACAAAGTAACAGTATCAAGGCATGTTTAAAAACCTCTACATCCTCATTCCTGTTCTATTCAACAGTTTCTTGATTAAACTGGTTCTTTAAGAGATGCATACTTTCCAAAAGCAAAGATAGGATTGTGTAGTTGACTTTTAAAGCAAGTTGCTGTAAGAAAAGACAATAACTTCCCCCTTCACTTGCTGATGAGTAGTACTAGCCTTATGTGGTCAGCATTCACCAACAGCACCCAACAGGTGGTGTCTTGCATGTATCTGAAAAAAAAAAAAAATCTAAAATATTAGCAATACCTTTAGTTCATGAACTGTAAGCTGATGTTTACGCTTAACAATCAGTGTTGTTATGATTAAGGGAGTTCTGTTTCCATCCAGAGGCAAGACTACAGACTAGAACCATTGAGAAGAATGTAGCTTTCACTACATGTTCTCTACCTTCTGAAATATTTTTTTTGATTCTTACCTGAGTGACAGAAGGTTATAAAGAGTCTAAGGTGAAGGAACCAGAACCCCCAGTATGACTTTTTTTCTGCCAATTTCTCTGACCAGCTTCTCTGTTAAACTAGAGTCAGCAAATCCATGAGGCAGCCAAAGTTAAGAGGGACGTACAGCTAATGAATCCCAATTCATAACAGAACTTAGACAAGATGTTTATTTCTCTTCTAATGTGCCAGTAACTCTGGGCATATTGTGTAGCAAAACTACAAACACTAAATTATACACCCTAGAGAAAGAAAGCAGGTGTCCTCTTTGTTGTCCAAGAAGCTTGGCATTTAATTTTAATCATTCTCTTTCTTGGTCACCTATGTTGTGTTTTAAACTTTGGTCCCTTATTCCTGTCCCTCAATTTATAAAACATAAAATATAAACAAATAATCTTATTCCTCAGGAATGCAGTGAATGTGTGTGTATATATATATATATTTGCTAGTAGTTAACACCACGTATTAAGTCAGAAACTTGGTAGACGTGAACTATATTTAGATTTATTTTTGTGACAACAATGCAGTTCTGAAATTCTTGGCAATTTATTAATATATATGGCAGGCAAGCAACAGGAGAAGATTCAGCAGAAACACTGATGTGTTGGGGTTTTTTGTTTGTTTGTTTGTTTGTTTGTTTGTTTGAAGTTCTTGCTTGTTGGTTTGTACTTACAGATTGTGGGAGGTTGAGGGGTGTGGAATTTTTTCCCCTT
This sequence comes from Pardalotus punctatus, assembly GCA_013400915.1. Taxonomy (NCBI): domain Eukaryota; kingdom Metazoa; phylum Chordata; class Aves; order Passeriformes; family Pardalotidae; genus Pardalotus; species Pardalotus punctatus. The sequence goes on along the minus strand of VZTX01007324.1, from coordinate 433,251 downwards.
TCCTGTTGCTAGGTTACTAATGGCTGAATACTTAAGGACTATTAACTTCTTTTGTGAGAGACAAAGAGCTAGCTGGGCATGGGGAGGGAAGAGCAGAGGTGGTCATCAGATACGGCAGGGGCAGTCGACCACGGGCTACGGAGGAGGCAGCAGGGGGAACTACGGTCTCCTCAGCTACCAGCGGCAGAAAGGTTTTTTCGGGTCTGCACTGCTTTCTTATCGTTGGTGAGTGAGTTTACGTCTGNCCCCTGCAGCTGCGCGGGAGTCATCGCACCCGCCCTGCCTGGCCGGGAGCCCGACAGCGCCCCTGCCGGCTGTGACCGGAACTGCATCAAGTGGGAAAAGCATTTGGCAGCTGAGAGACTTCTGTCACCGCATCTTCTGGTTTTTGTTTGTATGTTTGTTATTGCTACTGTTGTTATTGATTGTTTTCCTTGCCATAGATACTAGTAAAGAACTGTTATTCCTTTCCCCATATCATTGCCTGAAAGCCCTTGATTTCAAAGTTATAATAATTCAGAGGGAAGGGGGTTCACACTTGTGGGTTCTAAGAGAGGTTTACACCTTCCTTAGCAGACACGTGTTTTCAAACTGAGACACAGATATGCACCAGATGTGCAGTATATGTCTGTTACTATGTAGATAGTAGATGTACTGCAGGTGAAAATATATTTACTTTTAAATACTGAAATTCAATTGTAATAAAAAAGGGAAAACCAAAAGAAGAACTTTGGCTGAAATTTAGCTGACCTTGACCTTTTGTATACATTTCTCTCACAGAATTTCATTGCTTTTGCTGGGACATTATCTACCTGTGACTGAATGTAAATGACAGTTCTAGGTTACATACAAAACAGAATTCTCTGCTAAATTCTTACTGCAAAACTGGTAATATTACATGAAACTGAAAAAGCTGACTCTGATTTCTATACCCCATGGTGAGTTTGCAAGGCTGGTGCTTAGTGATAAAAGATTTTGTTCTAAAACTGAAGAAACATTAAAAATACAACACACAGAACCCTAAGATGACATGTTTAGCCACTTCTCAGGAATATAACAATTGAAGCCTAGTTTCTCTGACAATTTAATCTCCATTCTTAACTTGTACAACCTCCATTTTTTCTATATTTATTTAAATAAAGCAACAACCATACCTATAGCTGCTTTCATAGTCCTTATAAATAGCTCTTTCTGTAATCTCACTGGTGATAATTTGATTTTCTAAAGCTATTCTGTTTTCTGATTAATCTTCATTTTACAGAGCAGTCTAATTATTTTGTCTTTGCCTCACTTTCCTTCAAGCTATCCAAGCTATTTTTCCTGTCTGTCATTCTTAGGTAGTGCATTGATCTTGGATGAAACTCTCTCAAGCTGTTCTCCATTGAGGTCATATAGTTTAGTCAGTTCTAGAAAATAACTCTTTATACAAATCCTTTTGAAGGATTATTTCTAGCCTCTGTGAGAACTTATTTCTTCATGGATCTCCAGCGCAAGGAAGATGGGATTATCATCAGACAGTCTGATGTCCCCCATTTTTCATCAAGCAGAAACAGGTTATTGTCCTACTGCCAGGAGACCTAATGTTTCCACAAAATGGTTCCTTGTGGAGTGTTTTCTCAGGATAAGATAGTATAAAAAATAGATAGGGTTCTCTTAAATGCTGATATTCCTTGAAGAGTACTTTTGCAAAAAAGTCAGTGATGTTAATGTTCCACCTGTATGTAAGTTTTGCCAGTTTTTGTTTTCTTGGAGAGTTTGCTTCATCTGGTGAAGGGTCCTGTGCCTTTGTTAGCACTGGCAGAGCAGAGGCACTTTCCTTGTTGGCCTGCAGTGTCAGACTCCCTCTTGTTTATTCTCTCTGATGCTGGCAGTCTTGCATTCTTTTCAGGGCAGTCTTGTTTCAGCAGTGGAAATAATGAATGTGTGTTTCTTTTCTTTTTTTTTTATTTTTTTTTTTTTCCCCTCCAGTCTAGCATAGTCTATAGCATGTTATTGAGGGCAAGCTCTGGGCAGTGGGAACAGAAAGATTCAATACCCTGAGGGTCAGGAAAATCTTACATAAAATGTCCAAGCTCTCTAAGAGGTCTAATCAGTAGGGCCATTCAGTCTTCAACTTTCTATCACTGGGCTTGAAGTTGATTTTGAAGCACAAATTGAGTGAGATGTCAGCCAGTGTGTTTCCTAGCGGCCCAGCTGCCCCTTGCGTGCTAAAATTAGTTAACCACCTTAGTTAACAATTCTTAGTTGTCACCTTTTCAAAGCTTGATGCTGTTCATTCTTAAAATCAGAGGTTTAGATTTTTAATATTCCAGTATGAGTGACAATTTCTGAAGGCTCCAGAAGACTTTCTCAAAGTCTGACCTCAATATTTTGAGGGATGATGCCTAAAAATTTTCTTCAAGTCTAACCTCTAGTATGTCAGGTACATTGACTTAATTCAACTATTGCCTTAGATCATGAGAAAATAAATCTTAATTCATTTCCTGTTCCACTACCACACAACATTTTACATGGTTTAGTGCAGTTTACAAGAGGTCTGGGTCAGACATAGCTGATGGTTGGTGTTGGAAAACAGAATTTCTGTTCAGAAGTAGATTTATGTGGAGACCATAAAAACAATTTTATATTTGCTACAAAATTTAAAGTCACACACTCATGTGTTTAACATGGATTACTGGTTATTTAAAGCCACTGTTTCACAGGTCTGGTATCACTGAGTTTTTGGATGCTGGTATTTCTAGTTACTTACTGTAAGAGACTGAGAGGGGACTGATGGTGGATGTTCTAGAAAAGGTAATGCTAAAATTGATATCTGCATATTCTAGTACTGTTCTACAGCAAATGTAAGCAAAAGAGTGAAGCTGAAAACCAAGTAATTAAAAATGTGCTGATGCTAGTTTCAGAGAGGCAATTAATATGTTTTTCACAGCAGCAGAGTAACTGGGTGTGTCTACTGTGCCAGGGTTAAAGAGGGTGTTGCTGTGTTGGACTGCTCTGTGTGTTTTGCCGGAGGGAGAGGCTTTGTGCATAAGAATTGCCATTGAGCTTTCAGGGGTTTAAAAAGGAAGAAGGGGAGAAAAAAATAAAGTAACAAACAAAATAGTAAATATAGATGTGTCTCTCAGCAATTTCACGTTGCCATCTGCTTGCTCTCCTCATGCTTTCAATCTTGTCACCTGGTGCTGCCTCTGACAAGTCCTGCCAAGTCATGAGCCATCCACTGACACTATTAAGTTCTCAGCAGGTATAGACTATTTTTTTTTTTTAAAAGCTTATGTCAATTTTTATTATTGTACCCTTTGTCATTCTACTTACCTTCCAATGGTCTCCCCAGGTATGTTCTCTGATATGAAGGGAGTTCTCAGCTTGGAAGTATTGCTATGGTTTTATAGGACAGTGACTGATACAGTAAAAATGTGAAGCCAAATGACAAATTGTTACAGAACCCAAAGAGGGAGAGTCAAAACCAAGGGAAGAACTCCTGTGGGAGGAGAGGGAGGGAGACTGCAGAGGCAAAATATTGAGATCTTTTGTCTTACTTTTTTGGTAAAATGTCTCTGGCTTTTACACCAAGAAGACTTGAAAAGAGAAATCTCCTCTTTTACTTTTGGTTTTCCTGGAAGTCTTTCTTCCTAAGAATGTCTACATGAATATGAAAATACTGACTACATCCCTCTTTGAAAATATGGTCATGTAACAGTGGTAAGGATGTGAATGGCTCTGTGACAACTCGTTATTTATGTTTAGCATACTTTGTGACTGATTGATTTAATGCAAAAGTAACATAAAATTGTCAGAATAGTGTCTCTTTTTTTGTAAATGTTCTTTTTGTAGAACTGACATTTTTTATCAATTATTAGTTTCTTAAAGTATTTTCTTTTGCATGTTCAAATGACTGTAAATGAATAAAATGTTATGTCTGCATTTTGCATAAAATCTACTATCAACATTTCTGTGTGAAAGGAACTGTGCTCTGTATGAATCTGGATGGCTAATGCTCAATCACCAACTTTAAAAAAAATCATAGTCATGTAAAACAGAAAAATAATTATTTTACACAGTCTCATAATTCTCCTATTTTTAATGAAGATTTTCAGACAGCAGGCTTTAAATGCCATGCAAGATTTTGCACATAGTCTGTTTATAGCAAACAAAAAAAAAAAATATTGTGTGAAATTTCTGATTGTATCTGCTTCAGTTTAAGAACAGAAACCCTTATCCAGAATAATGCTGTATGTCTGGAAGCTACAGCATAACTGCAAACCAGAGCCGATCTTGACGCATCTTTTGAATTAGACAAGCAGACTGATAAAAATGTGATTAAATTTTTCATGATGAGGAAGGTGGACTCATGATATGGTATCAAAAATACTAACTGAAATTATGGAAGGGATATTTACTAGATTGAAACAAAAATCTCTTCTAAAATAATGTAAAGTAATGAAGTAGAACAGTACTGTTTTAGAGTGGCCATGTTGTTTATCTCCTCCTGTCTAACTCTGAACATTGAATTGAACTGCACCACACAAATCCCTTCCATGCTCTGCATCATACTTCTATTTCTTTTTTCCTTTCTTATCTTCATGATGCAGGTAGTAAGACTGAATTCTCTGCTGGTGTAAATGAGCAGAACTGCTTGAGCCCATACATCTTTTCAATGACTGGATGAAACAGAGAAGGAGAACCTTTGTCAAAGATCAATTATTTCTTAATTGTAAGTAGTAGCACAAGTCTATTAAAGACACTTCCTATGGGAAATGAATTATCAATGCAACAGGAATTGGTGCCAAGGTGCCTTATCAGTTCATGCTTATTCAGCTTTGTTCCACTTGACTGTGCCTCAGGTACCCTGAATAATCCATGCTTATAAATTTTAATATGTCACCGTATTTCTGAATTGCTATGTATTCTTATATTTTCATTAGTCATTGTTCCTTAGTTAAATTATACATACTTGACTTATTTTTTCCTGTATTTTTCACCTATTTTTCCATTTCCATATTATCCCAGGTTTTTCTGAAGTATTTTGGAATTAAGATCCAGACATTACAATTTTCTGATTACGAGGTAATAAGATGTAATACTTCAAATGTGATCACGCTCGAGATTTGTAATAAGGGCTGTGTCTTTCCTGCATAAGAATAATCTTCACACATGAATACAATAAAAAAATTATTTTTGCTTTCCTTTTATAAAAATATTGCTAATATTTTATGTCTCTTTCATTGTAAAAGACATCCTAAAAAGGATCTGTCATTGGAAGGATATAGCTTGAGTAAAGAAATAGCAGTGCAATCACAGCCAGAAATGTTTCAGTTAGCTGGCATGGACTGTCCTGTCACTCTACTAAACAAATGAGGAGTTGAAGGAATATACTTAGTAGATCTTTTAAAATATAATTATTTTCAGTAAAATTTCAAGTCATATGGTTTATTTGCTGTTTGCACTGGAAATAGCATGGCTCCTGAGACCATGGCTACTTGTATGAGGTAGTGTTTGTGCTTTCTAATTAGATATATCACAGTTTGGTTTTTTTTGTCAGCATAACTTTTATATTCTACATCAGCAACTTCTTTCCTATGTCACAACATACCCTGACCACTTCTACCTTACCCGCTTCATTGCTTTTTCCTATAAATTGTCAAAACCAACAAAAGTGTTATAGAGATTTAGAGACCACACCAATTGGTCTTAGTTTCCAATCGAGTAAATTTTATTACTTACAGCAAGCAAAGCAATAGGCACTACAGCGCTGGGCGACAGGGGGATCACCGTCCCGCCAACTGCCGCGCACTCCCCCGCTTCCGAGTCTTCTTTTATGGTGTTTTTTCTTCTTTGTTTTGATAGTACTCTGCGCATGCTTTGACCTTTGTTACTGGAGTTTTAGGAGTCCTTGAGTAAGCTGCCGGGAGTCTTTACGTAAATTACGTGCCGCTAGAAATCCTTGAGTTTCTGAAAAAGACTACACAGTAATACAAGCTTGTAATACAGCTAATTTGCGGTTTGAACCCAGCGGTCTTTATTTTGATTACATAGATTAATGAACAAACATCCTTTATCACAAAAGTACATACTAGAGGTCTCCAGAGCTGTGACCCTTGTCCCACACTTCCATGTTCTCCCTTCTCTGCTTCCTTTCACACCGCAGGCAATTAATAGTTTAAACAGGGAGAAGCTTTAAAGGTCGCTGTTCTGCATGTGCCCTAGGCAGGGCTGGAAAGTCCCCGACACTGTTGGGATATGACCTTGTCATAAATTCTCAGGTACCACTCTCTGCCTTAGCACAATGTATTTGAGATATGTCAAAAAATCTGAGATAACTGATTCATGATTAAGGTTGACTTCACAAAGTCAGAAGCTTCTCTAGTTATTGATTTTATTCTATTTCCACACTGTGAAACCCCCAGTTTAGCTGCTGGCTGACAGCCCTGGGACTGAACAGTAAATCAGGAAACGAATGGTAGTTTAATGGAAATATTAGCACCTCAATGGCATATGAAAGATTTTGACTTATGATGTGAACTCTTAATATGAAAAAGAGGTGTAATATGAAATAATGATCAGTGTACATTTGTAAGTGAAGCTGCAGGAAGACAATACAGGTTAAATGTGCTGCCCTTTTCTAAAAGTCCTGGTAAATCGCCTGAAGATATAATAAATGTAGTTACAGTCTGGAGCAACCTAAATTCTATCCCAAATGGTAAGAATGATAGAAATGTAATAGTAGCTGAAAGTCACATGGTCCTGTTCTTTGTATCTGTGAAGCAAAGGCATTCTGAGAATCTAGCTACTAATCTATGAAAAAAAATTCTGAAGAATTGTATCATGGTCTATGGTTCAAATAATTTTTACTCTTCTTTTCTGATATATCTTTTTATTTTCTTTTCTTGGCAGAAAATCCACAGATTACTAATTTTTTTTCTGGGTTTTTTTGTTTTTTTGTTTGTTTCTTGTTTTTTTTCTTTTTGGTCAGTACAACAAACTAAAATGACACATGTCTTCTTTACCAAAAATAATTCTTTAGAAACATTTCAAATTCTTTCCCACTGTATTTCTAAATCTAAATCCAGTCCAAAGATGTTTGAGTTGGACCATATACTCAAGAGCTCCATCTTTTTAACTGTTCTGGCTAGCTGTCTGGGCAAAGTGCCCATGGCAGACCCAGTAGTCAATACTAATTCAAGCTCTTTAGTTTTTGTCACCTGGATTATCTCCCTTGTCAACATCTGCTCTGAGTTAATTCTGAATGTGAGCCTTCTCTCCTCACAGTTTTCTGGTTTTGTTCGTTTCACTTTTGAATATTACTTCATCAAATACGCGGCAAAGAAACTTTCACTGGCTTGTCTGCGTACCCAAGATAACAATGGTCCTTTCTTAGATTTCTAGTTTCATTGGTTATCCTGATTACTCAACAAAAAAACAAATCTAAAGCTCTCTTACACAATAAAAAATTTTTAAAAAATGGTGGTGACTGTAATAATGTTTTTGCTAGGGTTTCCATTTTTCAATCTGAAATTATATTTTTTCCCAAAGTCTAGAAGATAGACAACATTCCTTGTGTGATTAGTTAGTCAATATTTTATACCTTTGTTAAGATTACTCTCTGAGATACCCTTTTCCTATCCGGCATTATCTGTGTTCTTCCCTCTGAGATGCAGAACTGGATTTTAGACTGTAGTAAAATAAGTATTTTCTAATAGTGCATATTTTGCAGTGAAAAGTAGACTTTTTAATGCAGTTATCCTATTTGTTTAATATAACTTTTGCAACAGCCATCTGTTAATTTCATCAGTGATTCTTTTCATTCTGTATCAATGATAAAAAAGTTAAACTTTGGAGGCAGAATAAGAACGGCAGATTGTGTGACATCACTGACTAAAAGTGTATATTAACAATTCATATCGATATAAAGCCTGATGCTTAATGCATCCAGCATAATAATATGTATTGTGACAAACTTGTTAATCTACCATCAGATCACTCACATAAGTAATTTCCTTTAACCTTTACTTCTAAATATTTGAAATAATACATCACTGAATTACTTCTGCCCAACAAATTTAAGGCTTGATAAAAAGAAATATTGAAGAGAGAGAAAAACAAGTTTTCTATCATTTCTGCCATAATTTTGGGATCAGTGGGATCAACTATAATGGCCTAAATAATTTAATTTATGAGTTTTTTAATGACGTAATTCACCCTATTCAGGGTTTTTAGATATTGGCACCATACTGGGTTTCTCTCAGGCAACTGTAATTTCATCAGTTCCAGACACTTAGTGGAAATTGACCTTTATCTTCCAAAGCTTCCAGCAGCTAGCTCTTTTAAAATTGTCTAAAACACATTATCTAGATCTGATAGCACTACAATTCTAACATTAATAGATGGCCCTTATTGGCCTCTTAATAGTGATGAAGTGGGAAAATCCTTATCAGGTGACAGGACATTCACTTGGCTTTTTCCCCCTAAGCAGTTAATAGGATATCCAGATTTTTTATGTGAATATATAAATATAGTGTATATTTACAGTTAGATGTATATCCTTTTCACCAATATCTTTGTTACTCCTCAGTACTTTTTTTTGCATACTCCCTACATTTCCACTTCACTTATTAATTTTCTGAAGTTATTCCTAGCAGTGGCTCAAAATGATCAATCTTTTTCTCAATTTGCTATATGCAAGTGTGTATGTATACATGTACATGTATAACATGCATGTGTATGTGTGCCCCTTTATATATTACATGTATATGTATTTTTCTATACCTATGTTTAATGTACATTTAATGTTATCACAAATGTAATAGTAGGCTACCTAATCAGTTCATCAGAATGTTCATAGTGGCAACTAAGACATGCTCAAACACAGACACTCAGCATCTTTTAATTATAAGCATCTTATGACATTTTTCTGATCTTTCTTTATCAGTGTTTCATTTCTCAAGATGCTCCTCAAGATGAATAATTTTCTGATGCTGAATGTGCTCTTTTACCTTTAATACATTGTTTTGTATCTGTACCCTTTCAAATCTCTGCTCATACCACAAGAATGGACGTTCAGCAAATTGAAATTTAGTTGCTCATTATGAAGGATTAAAGAGGCTGGTCTTATTGTTATATTGCAAGATTTTATACTTGTGGGGTACATCCTGTACTTTTTCTTAGACTGCTAATCCATAAGCAATCAAGGTTATTTTTCAGTTTTCAAATACTCAGAAAAAGATAATGTATTTTTCATATATATTATAATTTTTCCTTGCTGACTTATCTTCCTAGTAGTTTATAAGATTTTTTTCATTAATATTTGAACCCCATAAATCTTTCTGCACAATTTGAGTAACACTGCTAGGACATTTATTTTCACAAACAGAGGGACTGTGGTGTATAAGCAATTAATTTTTTTTCTTCCTTGTTTGCTCTTGTGCATTGAGTTCTTTAGTTCTAAATGTGTGGTCATTTATTCTCTACTTCTTCCATTCTCCTGGGTTTTTTTTGAGGAAATCCTCATTAAAAAAAACAAAAAACAAACAAACACAACAACAAAAAACAAAACAAAACAAAAAAACAAAAAAAAAACATTCAGCAGACAGAGAGGCTGGAGCTTCTACAGGATAAAATATGACTGATCTAGAAGAAGTCTTTGGTGAATTTTGCAGTTACGTTCTAGAAATTATGTCAGAATATACATCACATGAACAGATAGAAGATCCCTTATGACACAAGGGCTGTTCTCCCTGCGTGTGTGTGGGCTAGGAAGTATCGTGATGCTAGAACATGGATTCCCAGCTGCTGCTATGTCCTCCCCAGAAAGGCACATGTTTCAGGTCACATCAGATGTTTACCTTAATGAGTCTCACTGTGTGAGCAAGAAGGATGACTGAGCTCTGACCGACATTGGATTGAGCTGGCTGAAGAGAAAAGGGGCTTGAATGCACCACAATATTCTGTCTGAGTTTGGCTGAGATGTGTAGGTATAAGCTGGCTGCTGGAGATTCAGCTGGCAGCCCCAGGGACTCATTCAGGCAGCCTGTCAGCTGTGAAAGGATAAGGACCTAGCACTGCTGAGGGACTTAGCTTGCTATGCACACAGAATCAAAGCTGCAAGACACCAGGTGAATGAAGAGTGCAAGCTCTGTAATGCTTTGTTCAGGCCAGCTCAGCATCCAGGAGAAGTATAAGGTATCTGCATGGCTGAGTGAGTGTTTTCCACTGACTTTGTCACTGGCTACTACCCTCAATAGAACTAAATGGAGAGTTGCTTGTATCCCACTAGTCACTTCCTTAGATACCAAAATTTTTGTCATGGCTGTTTCCAGATTAAATGAATGACATATGAAAAATTTCTGATTTTGTATTTTGATAATAAATTAAGTCTGTAATAATTACATGAGAATTAAATTACAAATACATAGTATATTACAACTATCCCATCTATATCCTTAAAAACCATAAAAAGTACAGGAACTTGAGTGGGAACAGTTCTCCCACTGTATCCTCTTGTTACTTAAGGCAGTGAAAAGGAGTCCAAACTTAACTTGATTCTTCTCTTTTCTACTGAGAAACTAATTTGAAGGACTACATGTGTTCTTTTATCAGAATCGTATGCCTGAAGTTATGTGTCCTAATTGAACACATGTATAAAGTGATTTGCACCATGACTACTTCTACCACAGTGGTTTAGGGGTTAAAACTTGCCTCATAACACAAAGTTCAAAGGTCACATCCAGCCAAAATTCCTATGATTCCTATCATAATTGCTACCAGAATAGTCTTACCTAGATGCTATATAGCATTAGCCACCAGCCTACAGATGGAATTAAGGCCAGATGAGCCTTGGCCAGCATGTAAATCTCCTTTATTTCAGTTATTAACCTGCAGCATGGTTCCAAATTGTGGGTCTATAAGAGTTTAGGTCCCCACAGGTGATACAGTGCACCTCCATATGAGAGATTTTAAGATCAGAGCATAATGTGGAGGCATCTCAGAACAAAAGAACAGAATTTCATTTGGATCAATGTGAATTGGAAGATTTTCGCGAGAGTGTGCTTAGAGAACACCAGTTTCAAATGGGCATCAGACTAACTTTTGTGGATTAGGAAAAAAGAAAAAAAGGAAAAAAAGTATGAGACTTAAACTTTTTACCTTCTGTCAAGTGAGATTTTTAGCATCAACAATTCCTTGCTACAGATCCACTAGTTTTAGTCCCCAGGACATATTGACATTGACATAGACATGAAGTACCCTGTTTCTAATATGTGAAACACAGCTTCTCTGAAATTCATGGCCCCTACCCCCATCTCATGCATGAGGTAGATTGTTGTTGGTGCCTTCTGAACAAGGACCTTTCAAGTAAGCCCTGAGGTGCCCTTTAATATAAAATCTAAGATGACAATGTCCCCTCAGACTTCCTTCTTGCCTTTGAGTTATCATATTCTCTGGATGGAAATAAAACTGAAAGATACTTCAAACAGTTCCCTCTTTCCTAATCCTACCTGAGAATGTGAAAAAAACCCAACAAACTATCAAGGGATATATATACTCCTGATATTATAATCAAAACCTGCATGCATTGATTACATTTATTTCTTCCTTATCTTCCTCCTGATTACACTATCTTGAACAAGATTTCCTGAGGAGTGAGTAATTGTTCTTTTCATAAATTCAACATGACCCTATAGAAGGGCAACTGAATGCTTGACTGCAGATTGCCTGTTTACTCTTCATGGTCTGTCTGGCAAAGTTAATTACTGGAAATCAAAGGAAAGCTTTTTGTCTTTTCCAACTCAAATGAAGAGAAAATGTACACATGGTCCTCATGTTACAGCCATTGGATATATTTGATCCTTTTCCTATTCATTTATAATGTCATCAAATGAACAGGCAAGGGCAGAAAAGGCAGAATCTGCACCCAAACCAGAGGGGCTAACAGTGCTCTCATCTACTAAATTAAAACCACAGATCTGCTTACTGAGGCTTATCTCATGTCCAAATTCCTCCTTTATGTAGAGGAATTTTAGTAGATAGGAGATTCTTAGGAGACAAGAAAGGTTACTCATTACATGCAGTCCCTGTGTCAATGTTACACAATTCAGATTCATAAAATTACCACTTTAGCCACAGATACTGGTTGCTAAAGAAACTATTATATTAGTAATTTTGAAATTTGATGCTCAATTGCTCTCTATCTCATAAGACTTCTGTGAACCATTGCTCTTCAGGAGGAACTTATTTATTTCTATTCTCAAAGGTAATGACATTAGGGGAAAAAGATAAAAACAAAATGTGACTGAAATCTCATGAATAAGAGTATGGCAAAGATTTTTCTAAACCGTCTATGTATTTTTATGGCAGGAGTAAAATTACATCTGATGTGACTTTGAAGATAAAAAAGAGTCACAAATTTCCAAAACCATTTATGTGCTGTAAACATTTTAAGGAAAAGTAAGTGTATGCATATTTTGAAGAGGAACAGCAGAAATCTGTTAACTCAATGGTCTTAATTTTCTGTCATTCCTTCTTTTAAAAAAGGCATTTCAGGGTAAAACTAAAGTTGACAGCAGGGCTTAAAACAAATATTCAACTTTAGCATATTTAACTTGCAAAGTATTTCAATGATGAATTTTGTGTATTATAATTATGTAAGCACTGACTGAACAAGAAAGTTATGGGGTGCAAAAGTGGGGAGTCTGTGTGACCAAGTGGAGTCTGGTTCTGAGACAATCCCCCAACCTTCTTGTATAATCAGTCTAATAAAGCATTTTGCTGTTTCACTAAATGTGAAAGAAGATGAATGGATCCACCCAGATTCAGACAGTTTTTATTGCACCCAAAGAAGATAAAAGAATAATCCTTTCATATTTGTTTTCCAACACTTTTCTCGGCAGAGCACAATTGCAATCCTTCTTAATCCTACTTAATGGATGGCACCTGTATAATTAAAGGTTCCAGAATCTTAATCTGGTGTCACCTCCTGCACATCATAGACGGCCAAGTTTCATTCAAAACTCCTGAACTCAGGGACTTATTTGACTACTTAAAACCTTCCAGAAAGGAAAAGCAATCTTAAAACAAAGGTTTCAAAGGACAGAGAATTTTATTTTCAGACCATCACAAGAATTAGTGACTAATACAGTCAAGCTGATCCAGACTACAAAAGATATACCCTTTAAGTGATAGACAGTAATTATGGGAACAAAAGAACAAAGGCGAGGGGGGGAAGAACACTGTACTTCAATATTTTTTTTTGGGTTGTTAACTTTGGGTTTTTTTTTCCAATATTATAATAGTTTTTGAACACTATGACACTGAGAAAAATATGAATCATGTAAGACAAGGATCTCTAAATGTATGCATACATCAATGGCATGTAAGTCACAGGCCTGAAGAGAGCTGCTTCTGCTGCTGTCTTCAGCTACAACACAGAGCTTGGATTAGTTGTGGCTGCTGCTTTACATTGTTTTTGAGGCCATCATTAATCCCAAACTGCTAACAGACACTTGAGAGACCACAATGCCTGGAAATCAGTAAGTAATATTCAGCTGTTTATCATGATACTGAGACACTGCAGTGGGACAAAAGTTTTTGTATTCTCTTCAGCTCTGTATTTAGACATTAAGAATCATAGGGATAAGATTTGCTTTGAAAAAAAACATTGCTTTAGTGCAAAAGATATAAAGAATGCAGAAGTTCTAGAGAAGTAAACTTCTCATCAAAATTGGGTGATAATGTAAAAAAATAAACATATTTTCACCTGCTATAAGCTGTAATTTTAATTCTATAAATTCTGCTTTTCACATTGTAATGTTGTTTTCTATTCTAAATCTTACTGATAACCTAAATTAGCCAAAAATATGTATGCAAGTGTGGAACATAATGTAAAAGAAATAAAACTTTTCCCCATGGAATCATTGCTATGAAGCAACTTGTCATCTGCACACATTTCTCTAGTAGTTGGTTGGGCATAAACTAAAAGTAAATGCACCAGCTTTGTGTGCACTATAAAGCCTTGAGCTAGGACTATATGAATTAAAAGTGTCGCAGTCAAGCGGCCTGGGTAAGTTTAATTCCACACTTCCATCAGAAGCTGTTTGATGAGAAGAAAGGGTGCTTTCTCCAGAAAGGGTGCTTTCTCTCTGCCTAATACCAGAATTTTGGGATTCTGGTATTAATAGTTGCCATGTCTTTAGAGAGGCCATCTTCATACCTGGGGACAGGAGATAGAGTTTTGTCTTCCTGCCAACACTGCATCTATCTCTGAGCTGTAGAGAAGTTCTTGCCTCCAGGACTAGAAAGTTTATGCAGAATTTTCTAGGGGTAGTCAGACTTAAAGACTGATTTAAAGCTTAAATAGTGGGGACACAATGTCTAACGAGTTGGAAATTTATGATTGCAGAGTTCCCTCAGAAGGACTCAGCTCTAGGCCCACTTGCTTGAATCCACTTCTTTTCAGTCCCTTTAGAAACAATAGAAATGCTAAAGATGCATGTCCAGAATTACTAGCTGTATATTTTGTAACATTAAACACTGCATTCAGGAGGAAAAATAAAAAGGGGGGAGTGGGGTCTAATTCTGTTTGGTAATGAGGACACTGTTCTGTGCATTCCCTTTTCCAGTTCTGCAACACCGGTAATTTAATGAGTGTTATTTCAAAAGTGTAAAATAATGTCTTTAGTAGGAGCCTTGACCTCAGCTCTTTCAGTTAAGAGATTATTTTGATTTTACTGATCTAAATAACAATACTAATATTTCATTTCAAGACCTCAGTATTTTCTGGTATGTAAGACATTCATTTCTCTTTAGAAGTAGTGGAGTTACTGAAGATTAACACTTGCCCAGTAATGCAGAGAAAACTCTCCACAAAAGGAAATCCTATTCCCCAACTTTTAAAGTTGAAAGATCTATGCTATTCATAAGCCAACTTTAAGTAACCTCTTTTAACCATCATATTTAATGTTGGATTGCCCCAGTCATTAAGTTTGACACAATTTTGAGAAGAGGAGAGATAAATTGTAAAAATAGACTGGTCTCTTCATCTTTATTTTTTACTGCAGTGGTTCCATGATCTTTCAGTGATTTTCAAATGCTCATTCTTTTCTTTTTTGGATGTATCTTATGTGTTTACATAAGTGCACAAAATCTCCTGGTACAGTATAAAAGCAATTAAAACAGTAAAGAGAAGCTATAACTGGTTTCATGGTTTCATGTCCACCAATCAAAATAAAGCACTGTAAAGAAATTAATAGTACACAGAAACAAATACTGTTCTACATAAATCAATAGATTGTATTCTATTTTACAGTCCTTACTTATGTTGACTGCTATTTTATGGTCAGTCTGAAATTAGATTGCATGTGTAAGTACTGTTCAGCCCTAGTTAAGATTGTCACATAATGTCCTATATATTGATTAGTGTTATGCCAACATCTGCAATGCTGCCTGGATACCAAATAGAATTGCTACTTAATTAAATAAGCAATCACCCAACAGCTGACCTGTTGGGAAAACAAACAAAAAGCTGACTAACTAACCTTCTAAATCTCAGGAAATGCAACAAAATCTAAAGAAATTCTCCAAAACAACACCATCACTATCCAACCCTTAAAACAGAAACTAAATACAAACAGAGTCACTGGAAATGAACTTCAGATGTGAAAGGAAATCTTAAAAATGTAGTATGAGTTAATTGAATATAGGCATATAAATAACTGGAACTGTTGAAAATGATGCAAGTTTCCCAAAGAGATCAAGTTAAAATGGCATTCAGCACAATGTGCATTAAGGTTATTCCTCCTGTTCCTAAATTAGCTTATTTAAGCTTTTACTGATTTTAAAGGGTAGGGTCATATGTGTGCATCCTTTTGTATTTCACTTCTCCCTGATCCCAGAGTTGTGTTTCTATAATAAATTAAAAACATTGTATGCTGCCATTTTTTCAAGATTTTTTCATATTCTGTGTTTTTTGTTTATGCAAAGTCTGGATCTTACTTTGTTTACTAACAGGGAAGGAAATTCCTTGTTTTCTAGTTTGTTCTCTTCATTGAAGTTTGCATAATATCCAGCTGACCAGTAACAAGAACGTCAAAAAAAAAAAAAAAGGCCAAATGCAAATTTACATAATTCCAAAAGATTGCAATATGGCCAAGGCAAATATATGTTTAAAGAAGGTACAACATGTTGCTGAAATATTTGCATGGCATTTGTATTTAAGTTGGAGAAATAACAATTAATAGTTTTTGCACACCTTGAGGTAAATAAAGAAAATAAACACCTATTAATTCAAGACTAGCGAGCCAATAGTTGAGATTTGTGATTCAGAAAAGTAAATAAAAACAGTGTTTCCCTTTGAATAGGAAAATTAAATTCATAAAAACCTCCACAACAACTTTCTGTGCTTCTAAATTTGCAGTCTCTTTCTGCTGGGTCTTTTCAGATGTATTACAAGTTTACCTCATCAAAGGCACTAGGTGTCTAATGGACCAGTGAAAGTAGAAATCACTACTGATGTGTCTGGCAGGATTTCTGCATTATGATGGAACTAACTGAGACTGAAGGCCTGCAACTTAAGTGAACAAATTTGGACTTCCAGCAAGTGTGTGCCTGACATCTAAATGTATTATACCTACATCAAAAGGCTGCTGAAAGCTAGAGTGTCTCCAAGCATGACAAGAATGCATGACATACATAAAAGCAACTGCTGTGTATGTATAAAATAACCAAAATATTTTGTTTAAATCACCAAGTTTGTAATGTTATGGGTGAAAGTATTTTTTTACATGGGGAAATACAGCAAAGTGTGGCTTTATCTAATGAAAAAGTAAACAATTATTTTTGTTCCCTGATCAGCTTTTGATATTGTTAGATCTGGAGACTAGGAAAGAGAATGACTGCTGGCTGATGGGAAACATGTACCTTAGAAACAGCTGTATATAAACACCCAGAAAAAACAAGCAACCTAATAAACAAACAAAACCAAAACAAAATCCCACAGAAAATATCCCCATCTAACCAGGACTTTGGAATTTGCAAAAAAATATGCATGCTATCATGCCTTGTGTGGAATGAAAGGAGGGAGGAGGTGTAGCACTGTAAAGAGTGCTCCATTTTGTCCATAAAAGACTGCTGTGGGTTTTAATTCTATGGGATACAACTGAAGATAAAAAGGATTTATGTGCCTTCATTTCCTCCTCTTTTGTGGCTACAATTTTCTTGTTTTGGAGGAAGTCTGTTTCAGAAATTACCATGGGAAGACAAGGCTGATTTTCTCAATTGCAGAGCTGGTAGGCATATAACAATGTTAAAACAGGAACAAACAAACACAAATCAGAGTTTGGGTTTAGATTTGAAGCTCTGTGTGGACTATGAAGAAAATGGATAGGATTCCAGATGAAATAAATATAAGAGAATGCTCTTTGTAAATTAATTTATTAAAAAATGCTTGCCATATTATTTTGTTCAGAGGAAAGGATTTAAAATATTTCATATATCTTTCAAATTAAAGTGCCATGTTTGAATAAGCTAAACTCCCCCAGTGTCTGGGAACAATGCCACAAAATACCAACAGCTGACCTCAGTGGTGAAGGAACGTATGGTCTTACCTAATAAAATGACTATTCAGCTGGTAAAATAAAGTGAAGAAATCCTACATGGCCAGGAAGCAAATCCTTGTTTAAATCTTCCAGATATATTACTTATCTATTTTTTCCAATATTAGTTTATGACACTTTGAAATATTCCTTTAAATTTCACTCTTTTATGCCAGTTCAGGTTAGAAGCAGTAGAGTACCTTGTGGACTTCCAATCTTGGGACAAACCCAACACAAAAAACCTGAAAAGACAGATGGTCCTGATGTCAAAAATGTTATGCTATTATTTTGGTTTAGTTGTAAACATCATCTAACCCTAGTCAAGCTGAAATGGTTAATGTTGGCAAACAGTACTTACATCCCCAGCAAGACAGAAGCTACGGAGATACCAGTGTACAGCTAAGATTAAAGTACGGTGTTTTGACATATTATTGTTCATGCTCAGTCTGCTGCGTGATGTGAGTATTTTAGTTTAATATACTTCTTTTATAATTGAGGCTGACTTAAAATTTCTTCACTGTCAATTACAGCCTTACAGTACATGTCTTAACACGTGGTAGAACAACTGGTCTCCAGCTTGTACCCTTATTTTCAGACTGCATGAGAGGAAGACAGATAAGGGTCTTCATGTCCAGGCACCAGTCATCTGCTTAGGAAATCATTCAACAGAATGTTATTGGTATGGCAAGCAAACAAACTCTCTCGTCTTAATGATACAAACCCACTGACTGATGTAAACTGAGGAAAACATAAAGAAAATCCAGTCACACAAGGACAAAAAAGAAGCAAAACATTTTAGTTTTCTTGACTTATTGCTGTTTCAAGTTGAAATCTTCCAGTTTGACACGGAAAATCTGAGACTAATTTGGATATTTATTTTGCCCTTTTATAATTGAATAATGTTTAGTTCTAAGAGACCTTTTCATTCTAATTTAAACATTACATTCTCCATGAATAAATATTTATTAATTGCATATGGTCTTTTCACTGCATGCAGACTGTTTAGTTTTCAGACTGAAAAAGGTCAGTTCATCAAAGAATACAGGTACAATAATGAAACAAAAGCAATCATTTGTATTATTTAATGGCGGCGGGAAGTCCAGGCTAACAATCTAACTAATGACTAATTTAATTTCTTTCAAAATTCTTCAATTAGTAAAATGTGATAACATCAAACATTTCTCATAGGAATAGGTTAAAACTGTATATCTTTTAGCACCTAGAACACAGACTAAAGTCTCATTTATTCACGAGACTGAGATAAACCCCTGGGAATATATGGATGTTAAACAGAACTTGGGAACATTTTGGGAAAATGGAATGAGAATTTATCCTATGTTAAAATGTTTTAAAAGTTCTTTACATACTTTTAGGCTGCATTGGTGATGATTGCTCCAGTCCTTTATCCAGTCTGATACTGCCACAAGCTGTCACTTTGAAAACACACTATTATCATTTGTACATCTTGGTTTATAGATAACAACAACTCTAAGAGACTGTCCCAGGTTAGAGACAAATTTTCCAGGTGGGAAGCACTCTGAATAAAAAGCCTCCCCCAGCAAAGGCCTCTGACACCCCCTCCCCCACCACAACAGAAGCTCTTGGATGAAAGTGGAAAAAATAAAAACAACTGTTTATTTAATAACACACGCAGGGGGCCCTGCAAAGCACAAGGGAAAGGGAGAAAGAGGGAAAAAAAAAAAACCAAACCCAAATTATTTAACCTGGGTGAACAACTGAAGAACTTTAGTGTCCTTTTCCTCAGATGCAGCTTCCCCCACTCCGGGGATCCCCGGAGAGCCGGGTGGAGTTACTCCGGTGGCTCCCTGGGGAATTCTTGTCTACTGTCCTCTGGGGGCTTCTTGGTTTCTCAGGCGAGAAAGAGAAAACAGTCCAGAATAGCAAAAATCCAGAACGGGGACAAAAAAAGGAGAAAAACCAAAATCCCAGGGAAGGGAAAAAAAAACCTAGCAGCAACTACCGAGAGTGGCGAGGCTAGACTAAGCAATAAGCCTGTGGGAGTTTTTCAAAACAACCCGCGCCCGGCAGTTTCTCCCGGCTGCTGGATGCAATTAAAGCTACAGGACCACATTTCTAAGCACATATGCAAACGATAGGGAATACAAGTATCATAACATCACCCCAAGACAGAGACATTATCAAATTAATAAAATAATAATTCTCCTTAATGAAAAGCATGTTTTTGTTAAAGGCAAACATACATGTGGTTTTACTGTTAATGTTTTTATTATTTGCACTGATTGAGAGTATTTATTAACAAGGTGAACTGCAACTTGCACCAAAACAAACTTTTTCTTTTCCCCCTCAAATGAATCATTGCAACTACTGAGAGTCACAGATACTGGAGAGAAAAAAAACTCAAAATAAAAAACAAGTGATAATTATGAATTACTCCATTTTCAGTTACAGTCTAAGCCTATCTCTGTATCCTTTTAATGTTATATAACTCTAGATAAAGGCCTGCCAAAAAAAGGACAAAAAGGTTGAAAAGGTTGGTACTGAAGATTGTATTGCAATATTTTTCTACAAGGTTTGAATAAATTGAAAAATTTTGAAACAGATTTTCAAATTGATAAATTTGCAGATGCCATTTCTTATGCTTACAGTAGTACTAATTGAGAAAAAAAGGTTAAAACATTTCATTTTTCTCTCTTTTTTAAAATTTTCTTTCTTTTAATTTTGCATTTTAATAAAAGGAAATGAAGGAAATATATGGATGCTTATATTTATGAGGAAACAGGCATTCAAATTTTTTTTTTTCCTTTTTAAGATATGTGTCCAAACCATCATTTGACAATTATGGCCTTGGATGTGCCATCACGTAGGAAGGAAAATATTGGGGTAGCTTCTGTGAGGGAAAAAAAAAAAAAAATCATATCTTACTTCCTTGGTTGTGGACTTCTTAGTGTTTCATGGTCCATTGCAAAATTTTCACTCTCACCTTCTGCTAACCCTCATTATTCTACAAGAATTAGTTACATCTCCCTCTCTGTCTTCATCTCAGTGTATAGTTTCACAAGACAATGGCTTTTCTTTCAAAGCCACTTTCGAGTAGCTGTGCCATTTTCTCCCTTTGATCATAGCTTACCTGCACAACAGCTTGAGCAGCAGCTGTAAACTGGCTCACTGAAATTACCTGCACTGGCAATATGACACCATTTTGACCCCTACAATTTCATTCAGCTACATTTGTTGAAGGACACAAACAGGGATTATATGGGGAACTCATAAATTTTCTTTCCTGAAAAAAAACCCCAGTGTAATGAAATTACATCTTTTACCCATTTGCTTTATCTTTTACTTCTCTCCTTGCTAACCTGTCAGTCGACTCCAAATGCTAGCTACCCTTTCCTGTCAAACTGATCAGTTAACATAATGAGCCTCATTTCATGGTAACTGTTCCCACTGCTGCTATAGTATCAAGTTTGGTTCTTCTTTTTCAGATCTGAAGAATATTTGAAAAAAAAACCCAAAACAACCCATGGCTGCTTCTTTTTTTTCCCAAGTGTATCACTGGAACTAAAAAATAAAAAAAAAATTAAAAATTGTTCTTTTGCGGTTTTGACAGCATGTAATAATGTAAAATAATGTAAAATAGAATGCAGAGATTGGGAGAACAAGGTGTTACCTCCAATCCGAATCAAATAAAATTTCTTATGTTCAGGATTTACATTGCTTTTGTCCATAACATCTTTGTAGCTACAACACAAAATCTTAACTGCTAATTTGTAAAGGTATATTTTATTTTATTTTCTCATTTAACACTCCACCTCTCTTATAGTGAAATTTAAAAGCTTTAACAGTGTTTTGGTTGGCTTCTGACTCAGCTGCAGGGTTATAACCTGAGGATAATGAAAAACTGGTGGGATAACTCCCATGACTAGAGTGCTGCAGTGGGGAACACAAGTCCTTTGAGAAAGGCAGGATTGGAGTACAAGAAGGGGGAGTTGCCCCCTTTGAGTGACAGAGTGCTGAACCTCTGCCTGGAGGTAGGAGAAAAGCTGATGGAGAGTTTATGAGTTAGTACTAAAGTGAAGGCAAGTTTGGAGAAACCAACATGGAAAGAGTGGCTGGTATGTCAGAAGGCTGTGCTGCCATCTTAAGATACTTTGGGTGAAGACATGGACTGGCAGGGACCTCATGAGAGCCTTCCTTCAACAGGAAGACATGTCATGTTCGGCACCTGTGAAGAAACAACCCCATACACTAACATATGCCAGAGGCTGTCCAGCTGGAAAACAGTCTTGCAGAAAAGAACCTCCAGGTCCTGAGGGACAAGAGCAATGTGCCTTTGTTGCAAAGAAGGCTAATGACATCTGGACTGCATTACATGAAGTGTGTCAGCAGGTCAAGGGAGGTGATCTTTCCCCTCAACTCACTGTAACCAAGTCTGGGCTCCTCAGTAGAAGAGGGAGATGGACATACTCAAAAAAATCCCACAAAGAGCCACCAAGATGATTAAGGGACTGGAGCACCTTTCATACAAGGACCATCTGATAGACCTTGTATTCTCTAGCCTGGAGAAGAGAAGGCTCGGGGGAATCTCATTAATGTGCAAAAATACAAGAGAGGTTGTAAAGAGAGGGTGTAAAGGAGAAGGAGACAGGTTGTTTTTTTTTCCAGTGGTGCCCAGTGACAGGACCAGAGGCAATGGACACAGACTGAAATACAGGAGGTTCCCTCTGAATATCAGGAAACACTTTTTTACTGTGAGGGTGGCTGAACACTGGCACAGATTACCCATAGAGGCTGTGGAGTCTCTCGCTTTAGAGACATTCAAAATTTGTCTAAAAACAGACCTCAGCAACTGGATTATGTTTGTCCTGGTTGATTAAGGTGACTGGGCCATATCACCTCCTGAGGTCTCTTCTAACCTCCAACACTGTTATTCTATGAATTAGGTTATCACATAGATAAATTTGAAGTTCATCTCTGGTTTCTCTAATATCTCCAATGTGATTAGGTGATTAATAGCATTTTTCAGCATGACTATAACTGAGATAAAGCAGTTGTGTTTTTGCTTGAGAAACTGACACCTACCAGTGCTTTCTGCTTAAAGAAGTCAAGATAGGAGATACATTACCCAGTTTCTTGACAGTGCTGTGGTTTGTTCCTCAATATAATCAGTGTGTTACACTGGTGTGAAAAGAAACTTAAGGAGCCTGCCAAAGCAGTGCCAAAAACTGTCTCTCCCTTTTGCTTCCCCCCTCTCTATAAAAGCTGTTAAAAATGTACTTTAAGGAATTACTGACCTAAGTTAGTTATGCAACCACTTAACAAAGTCTTCCTTTTTCATTCAGGTTGAAAATAGGACTGGTAAAAGATCTGGCATCTTCATTCACATACATGAAAAATGGATTAAAGTTCAGTTGAGCCCCATGAGAGGATAAATGGTATATAGAGTTTCCATTTGATTATTAAATGGACTGATATCTAATGCGGCAATATTTGGATTTATTCAAGTGCAGAGAAAATAGAACTTAGGTTATTAAATTAGTTCTGGTTTGTTTGGGGTTTTTTTTTGGGGGGGGGGTGTTTTGTTTTTTTCTTTCTGTGGCTACATTACATTACAAAATATCAGGCTTAGCTATTACCACCAATATCACTTATAGAAAAATTCAATTTAATTTCTTTTTCATAACAGAGTGCTATGTTTTGGGTTTGGCCTGGTGAACATTGTGAAAAGATATAGCAAACAGGACAAGCCCCTGCAGTGTAATTCTTCTATTTGTACTTGGAAGGATATTGTGAATCATGTAGACCTTTACTTTTTCTTCCCTCTTCTTTTTTTTTTTAAATTTTATCCATGATTAGCATACAAGCAAAATCTCTACAATTATTTAAATCAAAAAGCAGGTATATGAAAGCAATTATTGATCTCCATTTTTATATCCACTGGCATAATATTGGTAAAGAAACTGAAGACCTGAAATTCTGTAAAGGCTTAATTTGGGCCTCAGAGGAGAATTGAAGAAGTCAGTAGTAAAGAAATTACTTTAGGAGCTGAACTTTACTTTAAGGTTGTATATTTGCATGTTTTTTCTCCCACTTCTGAAAGCACACAGTCAGAAGAAGATTAATGTACTGAGATAGGTAGATAACACTAACCATTTTTAAATAGATGTTTTTCATGGTTTTTAAAGCTTCAAACACCACTTGCATCTTGAACAACTTGAGCAATGCTGTCTGAGTATTGTTTGAAAAACAACAAAACCCTTTCATCAGGATGACAGTCTGGAAAAAAAAAAAAAAAAGAAAAATAATTCCTCCACGCAGATATTTTGAAATAGTGTGTTTTGATGGGTGAGATTAAGTGTTTTAGATGGAGGACACTTCTTGCTTAGAGGGACAGTGTCAACTTTAGCATCTTTTTACTTAAATAAGGGCTTTGCTTTGGTGCTAAAAAACACCTTAGACTTGACTTCTCTTCAGAATGTTTTTTCTCTCCTATTTTGCAATATGTTGCTTATTTTAATGTTTGTCATATTTTGAAAGCAGGGGTGTTGATGTCTTTTCTTCTTTCTATTTAACTACTCCAACAGAATAGTAGCATATTAATAAACATTGTCTAGAGAGTATAATATTTTAATTACTAGAGGGATAAAATTTTATATTCTTATAATGTCTTCCAGAATTGTGAATGATAATTGGATGAATTATCTCTTGATTTTTGAAATAAACCAGGTTTTAAATTCAACACACATTAGTACATATTTTACACGGTTACCTATTCTAGGGTCTCCTTATCAATTGGAAAAAGTGGCACTCTAGACAATAGCTGCATTTTTATTTTTAGAAGGCTATCATTAGGTTTTAAATCCTGTTACTAGCTTTGTCTCCAGTTGTACTGAACACACTGTTTTCAGATACCCTAAGAATTGGAAGGATGATGCTGTTAATATGACAGGAGTTTAGAGAGCTTGATTTGAGCATTTTCTTTTGCCACAGATGACTTCTGTGACATTAAGCAAGCTGCTTTCCTCCATTACTCTCAGTTTCATGCTAGCAATATAAGACAACAGGATGTTGCTCCTTTATTAGATTGTTGTGAGGCTATTGAAAGCCTAATCATTGCCCAGTGATGAAATCATTCAGCCAGGAGCAAATGACTGGAAAGCCTGTTCCCTCATTTAAATTTGTTTTCATTGAACAATTGTTAAAGAATTAACTGAAGAGAAGGATCATGGCCCTCCAGCCAGCTGCAGGAGGGCACAGCTGAAGCAGATTCTTCCCTAGCCCAGTGCCTCCTGTTGGCAATTTTCAACATTTCCTATGCAATACCCTAACCAGCAGATTTCTGTGCAAAAGTGCCATCAATAATACATTTATGTTCTAATTTAACCCAGCTAGTGCAAGCTGACTGCTGGAACTAAAGTCATTCATCATTTTGAGCTTCTTCTGTAAGTTTGTAAATTAATAAAGTACTGACTGCCTCTTAGGGCTTTCCAGAACACAGTTTCCTTAATTTTCAGAAAAAAATATTTTATCTAAACTTCAAAATATTTCTTTCAGTTCTGTACCGATTCATGTACACAAAGAAATGTTCATGAAGTCATTTCCCTTCCTCACTTTAAATATCTACAAGAGGAACATCAAATACTTGTTCACATAAGTACTTAGCTTTCATAAAGTCTTCAAATAAGTTTCTTAAATTAAAATAAAAATGAGAAAACTACACTTTCTACCTTGATGTATTTTTATATACTAAGATATACATGAGATAGGGGTATATATTGAGAATTTTGGAAGAACTTCAAGAGCTTCACTTCTGTGTTCTAAGGATGATTATCAAGGAGAGAGGCTTATTACCTTTACACCCTGATTTCAAAATATTTTTGCATACTATTTAAATATCTTCGCAATAGCATTCCTTTCTTTGAAAACACAGTGCATGGAAAATTATCTTTTTTACGTTAATATTTATTTCTCTTAGCTTTATTTTTTTCT
Source organism: Pardalotus punctatus (assembly GCA_013400915.1). Taxonomy (NCBI): domain Eukaryota; kingdom Metazoa; phylum Chordata; class Aves; order Passeriformes; family Pardalotidae; genus Pardalotus; species Pardalotus punctatus. The sequence goes on along the minus strand of VZTX01007324.1, from coordinate 407,701 downwards.
TTCATAATTAATACCTCACTCCTTCTGGGGTTTTCCTACTTGGCATATGAAAGAAAACATAGGCTAAGTCTCACTAACACTAAACATAATTTCTTCTTTTAACTTTACCACATGGTGGGTGAAATTATGGCCCCATGCAAATAAATGGAAGATATGTCATTAAGATTAATATAATAAGAATTTCACCCATTTTTCTCTCAGTTGCTGCATAAGAGACAGATCTTCTACTTCTCTGCTCTTGGAAATATGATCAGGGGCTATAGCTCAGTGTTTGAGCTTATCTTACAAGCACACAGGCGGCTCTGACTGCAGTCCTTTCTGTTTCTTTAGGCTTATCTGATGTTTTCTTCACCTGGGTGACAGCCATGCATGGGACTGTCACTTCTTCACCTGGCACTGCTGTAAGCAGAAGGGATTAAGATCTCAGTTCAAAATACTTAGTTGCCTGTTTCTCAGGACACATGTCTAGAACCATCCTTGTCTGCAAAATAACACCTGAAACCTGCATTTTTTTGCCTATGTTATTGTTCATGCCTAGACCAGAGTAGTCTGGAGCTCTCTCCATCTTAACCTCAAGGTTCACTACAGCTCAATGACTTTCAACCAGAGTGAGACTTAAGCACGCAGCAATTTTCTTGAGTTTTGATTTCTCTTGGATGAAAAAAGATGCTCCATCTGTGCTGGCAGGAAGCCATAGTCTGCTTCTGCATGCCTGAATGATTAGGGAAAGAAGGACCCCAGGATGCAACAGGTGTGTTTCAGCAGGAATTACAGAGATTTTCAAATAACATGATTGCATATAACAACATGTGGCTGCTTATGTCTTCAGAACATAAGGACATGCATTTGTCAGAAATCCGGTTCATATATAAATGAATATTTAAATATAAAATATATTTATACTATATTTTATAGTGTATACTATACTACATTTATGTAGACCATATTTATCTCGGAGTGGGGTGTTGTTTTCTTTGGTTGGGATAATTCTTTTTGGGTTTTTTCCTCACATTTTGGTGAGGGTTTTGGAAGCTGAAACCTTTAGATTTAGGTATCTGTCCAGGAATTCTAAACAGTGCAGTAAATATTTTTACTTACATTTATTAAACTACCAGATCCTTAGAAAACACTTGACTGGAAAAAGAACTGAGTCAAGTTGTCTGTAGTGGAGGGCAATTGCACCACATCTTTTTAAGACCAGAAAATATATAATTTGGAAGTTAACACTTTAATTTAACAACTCTTGTAGAAATTTTACTATTATTTCAGTAGTGTATACATTAGCATAATCCTTGTCAGAATGATTCTACATTGATCTTAGAGCATGATCTTTGCTCACATAGTTCTGCTTAGAATACAAACACTATTTAAAGGTGGGTTAAAAAGTTTGAGAAAATAACAAGGGATTTCCTTTTTATTTTATTTTAACTCCTCTAGTTTGTGTTCATTACATTGTTAGAACTATTAGAGGTGAGGTGCACAACCCTTTTATTCAGACACGCATATCTTCTCATCATCCCTTAATTGTGAGTAAATATCAGTGATCAACCCTCTATTTATGACACTTTTTTCCAAATGTTTTTAGACAGATATATTCTCATTGTTTCTCTCAAAAGGCAGTTGCTTTGGAAAACTAGTCTTTTTAGAATTTTTATTTGCTGACTGTCTCTCTGATCTTTACAACACAATGAAATGCACCTATTTTTCAAGAAACAAAAAGGTCTTCTTTAGTTTCCTAATAAAAATACCCCCCAAAACAAAAACCAAACAAACCACACCCATAAAAACTCCTCTATGATTTGATTTATTGCAAAGACTTTTCATTATAAATTTCTTATATTAATTTTTTGGGGTTTTTTTTCAGCCAGAATTCTACAATTCTTCCAATCATTTACAGCTAATGTAATTGCCACAAAAAGAAAGCTTTTCATCTGAGTAGTTCTACATAATCAAATAAAACGGGTCATGTTCATAAATTTTGCAAAAGTACTGTCACAGTACTGCACATCAGGAGAGGTGTAAAATATTATTGCACTTTTAAAGCAAAAACAGCTAAATTCTCCTCAAATGTAATGTCCCTTGGCAGCTTGCATGATATCAAAACTTGTTTAAATATTTTGAAATGTTGGCAAATTCACAGTGTATTATTGGAACCTAATTTGAGATTCATGTTTCTGATGGGTGGTGAACCCATTTCCTGAGAAATAGTGATTAAAAACCTCTCACATAAAGTAACATAAAATGATGCAAGCTATAAAAAATCCTTGGAGCTATCTCTACCTTTAAGAAAAGGTTCTGGTCCTGAAATCAAGAAATATAGAGAAAGAAGGAATGAAAGGGAGAGATGAATTTAACTTTTTCCTTTTTACATGAAATAAGAGGAGAATGATGCTTTCCTCAAATTCATTAATAGATTAGAAATTATATATAAGTACATATTTTAAGGGCAAGGAGTGGCTTTGAATAGCAAGTGGGGATAGGTTTTGTTTTTTCTGTAGTTATTTTTCCACAAATTGGGTTAAAAGAAATATTAAACTTGTTACATCTTCACAGATTTGAACCTGTTTTTGCCATTTCTTTATAATCAGAAAGTAGAGCTTTGTAGCTGTATGTTAAAGCTGTAACATAATCACCTCATTACAAGATAGGGATTTTAAAAGAAATGCATATACCAAGACTCATGGTAAACCAGCAAATATTAACAATACTGACAAAAATATAAGATTTGGAATCTGAGATAGGATTTCTAGCATCTCAGACTGCCAGGGAACCTCCTTCCATCTTTATCACTGACAAGGTCAAAGAGGGAATTCACAGTTTGGTTCTCATCATCACCACCAGCTCTTTGTGTGGAGGTCATTGCTGAATGGCAACAAAACGACAGCAACACTGAACAGCTGCCTCAACAGCTTTGTCAGTACAGGGGGTAAGAGAAAGTGCGAATTGAAAACTAGGTCTCCTGGATGCTGTGCTACTGAATACCCCTTCTTCCTTTTTTTTTTTTTTTTTTTTTTGTTTGTTTGTTTGTTTGTTTGTTTTGATTTTTTGGGGTTTTTTTTTGTTTTTTTCTTTCTTTAATCGGAGTTTCACTGAAAGTTTGAAAGGCTTCAAGTCTGAGGCCAATATTGCCAGGTCACTTCTCTGCTTGTCAAACACTGCAGAGAGTAAAATAAATCTGCAGAGGCCCCAGAGTATATAAATGCATTTTCTAGATGGGGCCAACATGTTTTTATCACATGTAACATCTGATTGAGGAGCTGCCTTCTACAAATATTTGATGCAAATGAGAGCATGCTCTCACATGAGGAGTCCTGCTGATTTTTTGTGAGAAATAATGATTTGCAGCATTGAGACTGTTCTGTGGACAGTGAGGCTCAGCTGGAAGCTTGTCACAGTCAGTTCTAAATTTGTGCAACGTAGAAATCAGTCTGTGCATATTTTCTACAACTTCACATTTGGCTTGAGGTCATGTTTTTAGCTGGTTGTTTGAAATTGTTGCAATAACATTCTTCATTTATCAATTTATTTAACCAAAGAAAGTCACACAGTATTGAAAATTTGTTTTTGTTATTTTGTTTTTGTTTTGTTTTTTTTTTTTTAATATGCCTAAATATTTAACCTATTTATGCTTCAAGTATTCTATGCCAGAGCTAATTCCAAAATTAAAGCTTCAATTTTCTCATCCTATAAACTGAGAGTTTGAGCAGTTCACGTGTATTTAGCAGATAATCTCCGAACTGGAGAGATGCTGAGGCGGACTTACATATGGCAACACCAGAGCATGTCATGTGCATTTTAGCGCTCTAACAGCTCTGATTCAGGCACCCAAAGGATAACATGTTGAATCAATTTCTTTGTGAAAGCTTCTCTTGGAAAGGAAGGGATTTTAATTGAATGTGTGTGTTGAGGAGGATAAGAGTACCAGACGCCTGAAATTAAGTTTGTCTGTAACCTTCAAGGCAGTATGCAAACTAATGAGATGTAGAATTGCCACTACATCTGTTACCATTTGCTCACATTTAAGATGAACACTTAAAAAAGAATATTCCTATTATGGAACCCTATTTCTTGAAAATAATAAAATTTTGCACACACATTCATACTGTGTATTTAATGTTTGAGGAAAGTAACTAAATGGGATACTTTTCTTCTCTTTTATATTAATATTTAATTAAAAGCTCAAGACGCTTTTTTTTGACAGATACTTTTTTAGCCACAGGAAAAATATGTCTACAGTAGCACTTTTCTATTTTGATCTCTTTTTTTTTGGGTCAACTTACTTTCATACACAGACACACACAGAAACTGCATTCCATGATAGAGACACAATACTGTTAGCAATTTTTATGCTTGAGGCCAGGGAAATTGTATCACACTTGCTTTTGACTCCAGATCAAGAACTGTAGCTGTAGCATGACAAAAATAAAAACAGAGAAAAGGCTTTGAAGGTTTCAGATGCTGAAATTCTTAAGTCTGGCTTGTTAAAGTGGTTACTTGTTCACAGTAGCATTTGCTGCCTTGCTAATGATCTTCTGGTTGGGATGGATCCAGCCACTGTATATGATACAGAAGTTTGAAATTTCACAATAAACTGTTTCACTAAGATGCCGGGAGAGGAATGGGGGCAGAAAACGGNNNNGGGGGGGGAGGAGGAGAAGCAAGAAAAAAATTAAAAAAAAAACATCCAGATCTACAGTATCACAAGACGGAAAACATTCTCTTAAAATAAGTGATTTCTAAGTCAGAGAATATCATAACATTAATACCCAAGTTCTTCACATATGGCACAGTCAAAATTCCCACTGGAAATAAATTACTATTTATTATGTATTTATTATGTATTGCTACACCTTATAGCTGTGTAACAGGCAAAATAGGCCCTCATGTGCCCATGAGGCACAGACACCCTAATTCACAGATCTTCAAGCAGACTAATCTGTCTGCTTTCAGTTAAAGACCGTTTAGTGATTCTCAAAAGGGCCTCAATTCACCATTCTGTTTGCTTCTGACAAACTATTACTCTAGAGGCCAAATCTTCTGTCAATGATTTATGGACATTTTGAATATAATCATTCTGAAGAGAAAAGGGGCTCTGCCACAGGAAAATGTATAGACATCTGGAAATGACATAACTCTTACTGATTATTGATATTAAATATAAATACTAGTGTAAGGCTGATGTCCCCTAATATTAATACTAGCAGAGATGTACCTTCTATTAATGAAGATTCAGCTCAGCTGGGGCTATGGTTAAAAGCAGAATACAGATGTGTTCTTCAAAATGTTTGTCTTAATATCAATGAATGTGATGGACCACTAAGGATTTGAAGTGTTATCTTAGTAAGTCTGTCCAGTAGCATTAACATTTAGGAAACATAATGATGATTTTTAATTAGATACAGATGTCATGAAGCTTGGAATATACATTTCAAGGTAGATCAATGTTAAAAAAGCAACATTAGTGTAGACAAAACAGAAAAAAATATTAATTAAAAAAGTTATATGTCTTGAAAAATAGTTAAGAACAGTGTATTGTGAACTAGCCAGGGTGAAAAGTATTAGCTGCATCTGACAGCTACATCGAAACTTCTTTCTTAGCGGCCTAGATGGCATCCTGTGCATTGGCCCAAAGACCATGATCCCCCATCCCTGGAAGTGTTCAAGCCCATGGTCTTTGAGCAAACCGGTCTAGTGAGAGGTTCCCTGCCCATGGCACTTGGGTTGTAACTCGATTATTAAGATCCCTTCAAACCCAAACCATTCCATGATTCCTGTATGCAGGACACAAAGAAAAGAATATGTATTTCCGAGCTTGCATTTGCAATTCTCAGAGAGGGCAAGAAACTTTTTTTTTAATGGTACAAATAAGATTTTGCCTTCAGTTGTTGTGATATATACTTCTTTTTTGTTTATTATCACAGTCATTTTTTTCTGCATGTAGTTAAATAGCCATCCAAATAATCTGTGGGAGAAAAAAAAGTTACATTTCAAGACACTTTAGAAAAGATTTTCATAAAAGGGGGCAGAGAGCTCTAAATGCCACTGAGAATTGATCAGAATTTTATGCATGCATTTCAATATTTAGTGCTTTTTAAAAAAAAATTCAACCAGCAAAATCCAACACATAATTCTAGAGAGGACTCAAGCTTGTGACAACCCAGTTTTTAGCAAGCTGGGACTTCTTTTATTTAATTTGTTTTTTGCAGTCAGTTTGAAGAGAGATAGTAAGCATCTTAGAAATCCTAGCTATGAGGAGTTTAAACTGTGAGTTCACAGATTAAAAACAGGCAGAGGTATTCTCTTATTTCCAAGAAACATAAAAACCTCAATTCCTTCCGCTGTTTCTAGAAGAAGCTTCGGCATGAATCTGCTCCTGTTCCTACTACTCTTCCACTGCACATGTGGCAGCTACATCCACTAGACAACAAAGCAAGAGGGAAGCCAGATCACAACGTCACTCTTGAATACACCACAAAGCCTATCTCTAGCATTTAGGTCGAAGGATGTGGCAGAGCAGTTACAGCCAGCTTGTGAAGCATTTGTATCCGGATGGAGTTTTCTATTGCTCTCTGAGAGAATTACTATGTTCCCCTGAAATCCTACGTCTTATAGGGGAATTATGTCCCGCTAGAGTAATGGTTTTATAGAGGAAAAGCAAAATAATACATTGCTTGTTCTGGGTATTGTGAGAGGAGATGGGGTCTTTGAGGCATAAATCCTGCTGAAACACACGTAGAGAAGAAGGAGCCAAGGCTAGTGAAATATTATCTATATTGTCTTTCTCAGGGTCATCCCCACATCCTCAAACTTTGGTTTGGGTTTGCTTAGAAGCAGATGGATGTTACAGTCAAAAAGACAGCCAGGTAGAGAAGTTACATTTGTGCAATAGATGCAATCAAGAAATCAGGATCAGGAGTGAAAAGGGGACTAAATTTCTAGAAGGGGAAATGTGCTCTTTAAGAGCCTGTAGCTAAGAGAATGCTAATTAAATAGCCATTACCATTTCTATATCCCAGGCAGTCTGGTTAAATAGCATTTTAGAAATACCAATGAGCTGTCTATGCTACTGTTCAAGACTTTATTCCATGCATGAGGTAAATCATGACAGAAAGCCCTAAGGTAGTCTCTGAAATGCAACCTGCATGGGTTATAATGAAGACAGATGAGAATTGGGCTTTTCACACATTGTTAACCTTTAAGATATAACAATTAAGGCCAAAATAGGCTGTGACAGTGATCTGGATGACTGTCTTATTGTAGGTATAATGGAAAGATGATAATATGGGCATAATTTTATCAGAGTGATAAACTTGGAAAAATAGAACAGAATAAAACTGTTGATTTAGAAGGAACCTACAGTGACCATCTGCTGAAATCTAGTCCAACTGCCTTCATCTGGCCTAACTGTCTAGACAAAGAAGAAGAATGCCAAAAATGCATTCCGTGTACTTTTGAATGAATGGATGTTGAACAAGATCACATGTGAGAGTTCTGGAAAATAAAAGATCATAATAAACAAACCACAGGAATATGGACTTAAAAAATAATCTTAAATGTGTTAGATAAACCCTAGATAATTAAAAATTATATTGATGCACATATTATTGTTTATTATTCAGATGTATTGTTTCAGGTGTCTCACAGGAAATTATTTCTTTTTATTCCTTGATTCACAAGAATCTGCAAACATATTTAAAAATTTGGATTTTTACCAGAAAAAACTGAAGAAAAATGCCTCAACTGGCATGAACAGATAATTCTGGTATCAATTTTACTTATTTGTCTCTTTGGGTTGGTCAAAACGTGTCATATCAGCCCATCCACTGGGAAAAAAAAACAAAACCAAAAACCATTCATAAATATTAATTATTTAGCCTGTTTCTATAATTCATAACAACACCAAAAATATACCTCTGAAATCATGTTTATACAAACCTAGGAGAAATATTGCTGTCTTTTTCTTGAATGGGATGGAAATATTAACTCTCTTTTAGGATCAGCCTGACCTATCTTTAAATACACACCTGCAATCAGGCACAGGTGTCACAAAGTGAGGATATCAAAACAACTAACTTATGTAAGGGATTATGAATTTTTTCTTCCCCTGGAGATATATCTAATTGTTTATGCATTGCCTTCTTTTTAAGTGGAAAGTAACAGGAATCATTAATATCATCTGTCTGTGAATTAGAGAGATGTTTTTTGCTAACAGAAATAGTGTAACATATGAACAAAAAGGCTTTGAGCTCTTATGAAGGTGCAAAATGATGACAACATGGTATCGAGATCTTCAAATGGCTTCTGAAAAGCAGGATCATAAAATTATATCGTTTTACTCCTTCCATATTCCACCCATGTTTTCTTAATCGTTATTTAAATGGTTCAGGCTCTTTAGTCAGCACCATACCATGTTCTAAGGCAATCAACATCCTAAAAATAATCTTTCTGTAAGCATACATTAGTTAATAGTCATCTAATATGTTCCTAATTGCAAGGCGTGTCATGTCTTAGTCATTTTAGAATACATTTTCTGCTGGAATGACCTTTAGGATACTCTGTGTGTGTGTACATGCACACATATACCTTATTCATGTACTGAAACACAGCTCAGTGTAGAAGACCAGGGATGGCATGGACAGGAGCCCTCTCTACTTACAGCATTTCTGTGACAGGAAGAACTAAATTTGTAAGGAAAGCATGCAAAATATGAGGTCTTTAAACTATAGCCTAATTCAGCCTTTGACAAAGAGGGAAGGAGCCTTGGAGTTGTTGGTTTTTTTTTCCTTTTCCTTTAATGTTCAAAATAAGTACAGTAGCTTGTTTGCATCTCCACAAATCATGGCTGGCCCACACCATTTGACTTCCTTCATCATCAGCTTTGTAAAAAATATCTCTTTTTATTTCAGTGGCACAGCAGATAAGCTTTTAAAGAGGTTTGCCAGTACTAAAGGTTTGATATTTATACCTCAGTAAAAATATTGTAAACTGTTTATGTGAGCAGAAAATCCATCCACATAATGTATGTTTCTCAATTTCCAACCTCTGCTTCAATTAAATTACTGCCTGAAGAAAATTATCGTTGTGATTTACTATGCTCTGTAAAACAAATGGACGTATTCCCTCCTAGTACAGAATAAGCCCCTAAATAGCCAATGTTGAACCTGTACTTCAGAAAGCTAAGCCTAAACACTTTCAAAAGTGACCAAAGATTACTAGTTTTTGTTCCTTCTCCTTTTTTCTGTCCTTTTTTTTTTTTTTTCTCCTAGGTTTCTTCACACTAGCAGTCTCGTGATTGAGGTTTCTAGAGGTGCTATAAAAGATACTTTAATTGCTTTAGGATACAGCAAGTTCAGTTAAAAAAAAAATAAATTCTATCACATTCTCATCACATATCTAGCTGTATATTTGTAAAGATGTAACACTTTTCTCACATACCGAGACAGGAGTGACCCAACCATGGCAGAGGGAGTCTGTAATGTTATTGTGAGTCAGCAAACAGATCCATACCTAGATTATATATATGGGAAACCACAAGCAGTTCTGAAAGTGTGTTTCTTTTAACATTTAAACATAATAACATTGGAGGTCAGACTCAAAAATTAAAACCACATCCTGTGTTTTAAAAGACAGGAAAAACCAAAGGAACTGTGTGTACATTCCCCTTATTGCTTCACATTTCTTTCACTTTGTTGCGAATAGCTTCACATGACAATGAAAAGGAGAAAGAGCATAAAAAGCTTTCAAGTTATTATTCAGAAAACAAAGCAAACACCACTGGCATGAACACCCATTGTGATGATTGCTCAGTTTTGCAAATACCAGCTGAGTATAAAATATTAGTTCACTGTATCTGCTTTTCAAGTTTTTGTTTTATAAAGTTTTAAAGATTAAATAAAATAACCTTTATATACCTTAATAGATGAAAGAGATTAAATGAAAAAGTTAAGTTTGCCTTCATATATTTAACATAGCCAATGTAACTTGCTTCAGGTGTTTGATGGAACTGTTTTTTTATTTTTTCTTTCTCCCTCTTTAAAAAAAAAAAATCCCTTAAAGTTTATTATCTGAGAATAGAAATTCAATTTTATTTTTTAAATTTGCCTATAGCATATATGATGTCAAGAAGCAGAAATAGTTTCTACATTATCACATCCAGTTTTCTATCCAGATAATTGATTTAATACATTGTTTTTACCCTGCTGATAATTTATTAGTCAACACCTGGGAAAAAAAAAGAAAAAAACAAAACAACAAGCATATGAGCACATTGAGGAATTAAGATGATTCATTTTAATTTATCTATTGAGAAGCAGTTATGATTAAATAGTGTTTGATTATTGGCAGCTTGGCAATATTAGGTTATTCCAAGGACTGGTTTATGAATTGTTATTTTGAAATGGTTTTAAATTAACAAACATCTGAAGATTCCATTTGTTTTCCTTTTCACATGCACACATACACTCAAGTAAAATTAGATGAAAGCTGAAGTTGAAATTAGCAGTGGCCTAAGGGCATTACTGTAATTACTAGGCCATTTAAAATATATCAGTATCATGTCTAATATAATAAAAGTAGAGTCATTGCTGTAGCACAGTTAAGAACAAGAGACTCTGCAAAAGGCTGTCAGATTCTGTTAGCTGAAATCAGAGCTAAACTAAATGCATTATCTGGGTGATTATGGCCACTGTTCTTACCAGAAAATCATCTGCAAAAAGAGGCCCTTTAATAGGTCTGCCTGTTTGTTTATTTGTTTGTTTTCTTGCTTGCTTTCTTGTTTGTGGGTTTTGCTTTGTTTGTTGTTTTTTTTTTCCTAAGAAGTGAATTAAAATAACATAATGAGTAACAGGGAAGCAAACAAAAATCAAGATGTTAGGTTGCACAAAAACAGAAGTTTTATCTCTTAGATTGTGTCATAGAAATGGGCTTAATATTTCATATTATATTTACTAAGAATTCCATGCTAAAGACATTCCTTTCTCTGCATTAAGAAGAGCCACTGACAGCAAAAGCTAGGCAAACTTTAAAACGGAATGAGGAAAAAGTGCATCAAGGTTTTAAAGTATTAATATCCTGAGATTGTGAACTGATTTCCAAGCATTCAGATCTTTTCAGGGACAGACAAATGTACATGCAAAGTCTTCTGCTGTGGTTAGGAACAGGAAGCTAGAACTTGAATCAGGTCTATACCATTCTTTCCACCAGGTAGTCTATACCATTCTTTTGACATGGCCAAAAACAAGGCCAGGGCAGCAGAAATACCAGTCTGGAGAACGCAGGTGTTTTGTAGAAGGGGGTGGGATACACAAAATCCATTAAGCACAGCAACATTCTGCCAGAAGCCAAAAGCAACAAATAGATTTGCTTTGCAATTAGGGAATAGTGCACACTGTCATTCACTCTTGTAGTGCGTCCTCCATCTCCTGGAGAGCTGAGTGAAGCCAGGTGGCTGTTTCCAGGCTTTGGTTGATTGACAGCATGTGTGGCAGCATAGACGATCCTCTTTTAAGCTCTATTTTGGTCTTCTGAACTTGAAATGCCCCAAGCCATGGAATATTTTAACTAGTTATCTTGGTATTTTTATGGCTTTTAGGGTTCTGGTTTTGTCTTTTTTGTTTGTTTTGTTTCTGATTTTCTTTCTATTATGGAAAAGCATTTTTGTACCTAAATAAAGCTGCCTTTGCAACTAGCATGTAAAAAACCCTGAAAGGTATCAACATTGAAGTAAAACATTTTCTTCCACTCAATTATTGCACAAGGGACACATTTAGTTCAGGATGTTCAACCGCTCCAAAGAGAAAAGACATCTGGGTTCAATTCATAAAAGCCTAGGGCAACTAAACAAACCTTCTAAAATGACATTGAAGTAGGAGGAGGAGGTGATTGTTTCTATGACCACAAAGAAAACTCATCCATTATGCAGAGACTAACAAAAAGATACAGATTTTCTTTTTTTTTTTAATGAAGTAATTAAGGAATATTTAAGGCAGGAAAAAGAACATTGAGGGAATGACTCTGGTTGGTTGCTTTTCTGAAAGTGGTGTGGTTGTCTCCAACCTTTAAATATAATAAATACATAATAATAAATTCCTCTTAATTGCATTTCTAGAGAGAGACAAATGTGTTAAAGAGTAGCCTTTGGAAAATGCCTGGGAACTACAGTGTTTTAACTGCATGACATTGTTATACCTTACGGACTATCCAGACCGCCACTTGGGAAAATTCATTCACTCTACAATAGTCTAGTATTCTCTTTCTTTTACTGATTTTTGTGAAAAATTTCATATTCCCAACTATTCAAAGACATGTTGTGGAATAATGCTTCTTTGACCACAGCAGTCAGGGTTGATCAAAATTTTTGTGTTATAACCAGAAAAAGATTCTATCATTGTTTTGTAATTCATGATCCTGCAGCCTTCTTTCTTGATATAAACCTTTCTGCTGGATATAAATGACAATATAAAGAAATAAAAAAAAAAAAGAAAAAAAGAAAAAAAGACAGGACTATATATAGCCCACCAGTTAAGTGATATATAATCAGTAGGTTAATTTCTCTTCATAGCCATTGTCATCCTTTTAAGTCTACAAGTTTTCAGTGTAACATAATGGCAAAGAATTAAAGAGCATGAAACAGGTCTATATAATATTTAATACTATTTATCCATAATTTATTTCTTTTGTCATCTGGTTTCTACTGCTTAGCTTTTCCATTTTTTTAATTATAATTTCTTCTCCAAGATCACCCTGATGCATCAAAAAGATATTTTTTTCTAAAAAAATATAATCTGTGTTCTCTCTCAAATCCATACATACAGCTATCAAATACACTGACAAATTCAAATATATTTTAAATGATTTCTGGTACTTTCTCTTAATGGAAAGCATTTAGTGAAATACATAACTGACCAAAAAAAACCTGGGCAAAATTCAGTCCCCCATCTCCAGCATAGCATGTCCTCATGTGCTCAAGGAATACAGGACAGCAGAGTGACTTTCAAATAAACATTACATGAGACATGAACATCTTAATAAAAGCACAAAGGAGGGAAGAAAAGAAAATTACTTTGTTTAGTTCTCCAAAGGAATGAGTTAGAGCTTGCATCTAGTGTCCTTATTTTGCACTGGGGTGAAATACCTGAAGATTATGAAGTTGTAATTTGCAGTTATTCTTTCTCTTGGATCTACCATGTTCAATTCGAGTGAAGAATGTGCCAATATAACATTTCTAAGCCATACTGCTGAGGCTGTCAGGCAATAAAATGGAATTATCTAGCACAAAACAGATGTTCTATCTCCTTAAGTATTTACTATTTACTTTCATAAACAGCTAAAAAACCTGACAATAAAGCTTTATACATAAAAAAGAGGAAGAGAAAGACAAAAGCATTCGGAAAAAAATATTGTAACTGTTCGCAAAACTGAGTAAAAGAAACTGAGAAGCACTAAAAAGCCCAGCTAAGAAAAATACTAAAAATATTGATAAATATTTAACAAAGTAGAATACCTGTTTAGCTATTTATTGTTCTATTTATGAAAAACTCAAAAATACAAAGTACACAGGTATGCTTCTCTCACTGGGAATTCGATATGCAAAAGATGTGTGAGATTAATGTTAAATTCAACACATCTAAAGTGCATAAACAGAAAGTTCTAAATCCAGATTCTCTAAAGATCTCTAAACTAGGGTTCTCAGTTGATTATACAATTCACAGAGAAATTTAGGTTCTGTAACATTTTAGAATGAAGGGAGCTTCAGTTCAGAATGCTTTTATACTGACTTAAGATACTTAAGTTTTAAGACTTTTATGACATTTAGCAAAATGTCTACTTGAAAAACATAACGCAAGAACTTGGTTTTGCTCACTCAAGGAATGTACCAATCTCACAGGAGAATGAAGACACTTGTTAAGGACAACTGAATCTGCCAGATTGAAAGATCCTGATCATTCTTCCCTCCTGTCTCTCTAGAAGAAATATTACTGATTTTCTCTGGCTTGGTGAGATTCCTTTCCCCAAAAGGCCTCTATGTGCCCCTTGAAGATCAACCATCTCTTGCATGCTTCCATCTGAGCTATGACCTATCAATGTCTCACGGTAAGTACCATTTGTAACTTCTGCCACTTCCATCTCTGCTTTTGGACATCTTCAGTCTTTTCTCGTATCATGCTTAGCAATTTCTCATCATCTCTTCTGTTAGGTACACCTTGGGCTTGTGCCTGCAACCTCAGCACAGCAGTGTTAAAATACTGGGGAAAAATCTCTAATTGCTTACCTTTGTACAATAGCTTAGTGTTCACACTTCTCTTAGTCCAGAAAATAGAGACACAAACTGAACTCCCAGTGAAACTATCTTGTAACAGAAACTGAATTTTTCTGTCTTTCAGGAAAACACCTTAACTGAGAAGTGATTCCAGCTGCAAGGCAGAGGAAATGTTGTTTGCTGTTCCTCTCTGTGAGTTTTTATGTTCTCTAGTAAATAGTTACGGATTTACCAGTTCAGACAGGGAACAAGAAAGGACATGACTGTAATTTCAGGGGTTGAGAAATCTCAGTCTTTGGGGCTTTTTTAATATATATTATTTTTAGCTTGTTTGTGTGTGTTTGGTTGTTTTGTTTGTTTGTTAGTTTTGAGGGGGAAGGGTAAAATACAAAATTAGGAAGGAAAAAACCCAGTAATCACATCCCCAGTCTGATGTGGGTATACTGGAAAACCAAAGACTGTTTCCTGCATATTCAGCAGCTACAGTGTCTGTGTTTCTTTTATTTAGCTGGCTTTTATTTCTCCAAACCCTTGACTTGTTTACTGTGTAGTAAAGAATTTTTCACTGCACAATGAAGCAACTTCAGAAGACTATGCAGTGCTCCTCTGATTTTCAAGCTTATCTTTTATTTATTTACCAAAGCATTTTTGGAAATTAGAGCTCAGAAAATTTGAATCTCCTTGGTAATGAAAAGCAATAATTTTCCTGACAAATATTTCATCCATTAGGCAGTAATAGAATTGGAGACAGCCCAGCTGTGTAGGAAAGAAACCAACCACACTATGTTTTGCTGGAGTGCAAATATTTAGGTAAATAGCAGGAATCCTTTGACAATTTTTACAACAATGAATTCCTTGGACAGGATGAATATGTTGCAGAGTCCACTTAGGATTATGACAGGATATAATGACAATATATTTTACAAAATAATGTTTCATTTGTGGCAAAAGTAATATCAGAGTTTAATAAATATATTGTATAAAATAAACTGTCCTCTGCCTGGAGGAACAGAAACAATAAAAAAAGACTTAAAAAACCAAGTAACAAGTACCTTTTGACAAGTGTCTTCTAATTTTAGATTTAAAATTTTAGAACAGCAATAAGCCACATTTTTTCCTTACTTGACGGAGGGAATTAGAAACAATATGCTCATGTTTTTTTTTACATTAATAAAAAAGGAAATCAAATAAAAATGTAACATTAATAATGAAGACAGCTACCTCAATCACCTAGAAACATTTATTCCAGTTTGTACAAAATATTCTAAAATACTTTATTAAAATTCTTGTTTCTCACTCCCCAAGGAACAGGACAGAAAAGGTGAAACTCAGGTCTTATCAACTGGCATTGAAAATAAGTAATTTCAGTCAATATTACCCCATCAGTTTTATCATTTGTTATTTTTGGTTTTTTATTTTAAATTCTTTTTCATGAATGGAGGTTAAATTTCACTATTCCAAATTAGGCTGTCTATGTCTGTCTTCTGTTGCTGCTATGGGATATTGCACCATGCAAATATTAGCTTAAGTGTCTTGTCATTTCTACCTTAC
>VZTX01007324.1:242987-391767 GCA_013400915.1 Pardalotus punctatus | reverse complement strand
ATATATATATATATGTACATATATATTTATATCCTTTTTCCAACTAAAACTGTTTTCTGAACCAATGCAGGAACTACTAGGGGAGAAACAAGTGAAGGATGTGCAGAGGGATGGAGGCAGTTGTGAACTTGCACTAAATTCTTCATAAAATCTATGCATGTGGTACATTTTTTCTTAGACTTTCATTTATAGAGGGTAGATAGAAGTAAATTTAGTCTGAAAGTTTGACACTAAACTTTCAGAAACCAGGACTTTTCACAGTCTTCCAGTAGTGATATGTGATAATATTTCAGGTATTTTAACTGGACATACAGAGCACAGGGACTGCTGCTCTAAAAATAGCTAACTCCTTAGAAACAGGGTCTAGAAACAGAAAAGGAACATGCAGAGCTAAGAATGAAGAACTGCTCTGAAGCACAGTGATCAATTTCTTGCGTGCCACTTTCCTATGACCAGGTCTTTTTTAGCCACTGTTTTGTCCAATATCGGCAGGAAAAAACTGTGGATTCATCTTCAGAAATCTGAGGGAAAATCAGTGGTTTTAAGCTTGCCCACCAAAAAACAGATACTGGTGTCAAGAGTCATCTTTCTACTGCTCTATTGCATTTGTCCCAAATGATATTCCATTAACATGAGCAGCATAGTTATGTATAATTTCATTTAGAACCATAATTCTAGTATTTAAAACATGATCTATAATATGTGGCACAGCTTTTATCTTGATTATAGAAGGATAAGTTATCTTGTTCCCCAAATGTTTTCTTCTGTTGTAAAATTGAGCTTAATCTTTTTCTTTCACATTTTAGAATGCCTTCTACTGCATATCATATTTCATTTTGACTGATAGAAAGGACTTGACAAACTTTTTATTTTGGTTGTCAGATGTTTAAGTCATTGTTACACTGGAACTGACCCAGGGGAGAGCCATTAGGATGGTCCAGAGCGGGAGTACTGGTCAACTGAGGAGAGATTGAGGCACCAAGGCTTTTTCAGCCTGGAGAAGAGGCCACTGTGGGCGACCTAAGAGCAGCACCCGTAGCTATGGGGAGGTCAGCAAGGACACAGAAGCAGCCTCTTCACAGCAGTGGGTGGCTGGAGGACAAGAGGACATACATGTGAATTAAATAAGAGAAATTTGGAGAGAAGACTATTTTTTTTCCTCTGTGGACAGTCAAGTAATGGAATAGATTGCCCAGGCAGGATCTACTGTTTCAGTCCTCACTTGTTTTCAAGTGGACAAAACCTTAGGCAATGCTATTTTACATCAGACTTGGTCATGCTCTGAGCAGCACATTGGACTAAAGCCTTCCCAAGGTCCTGCCCACCTGAATTATCTTATATCTCTATGAGCACATTATTACCTTAAGAGACTGGAAAAATTTTCTTTTACTGTTTCTTCCAATTTATGCACAGAATGACTTGAAAACAACATGGGAACTTCTATAATCAGGTAAATTGTTCCTCATGGGTAAAATATGTCTTTAATTCATATTCTTAATTTTTCTTGACTCAAATATTAGTACTTTTTTCAAAGTGAAAGCCAATATTTACATTTTTATATGAACTTAGTCTATTTATAAATATTTTTAAATTAGTATATAAATATAAAATGCATTAGTAAATAATCTGAATTTTTAATTAAATTCTCTATTATTTTTTTCCCCTTCCCCACTCTTTGTTTTAATACATGATCAGTTCTGACCCACTTCTGGGTTTATACACCAACTTTCTGTGCTGTTCAAAACTCCAACGAAATGAGCAGCACTATATTTTAAAAAATGATAGTTCCTCTGAAGCATGAAGCTCTCCAGAAAATGTACTGTTGGGAAATGGGTGTCCTCCGTGTTACATGAAGTCAAAGCAAAGAGGTCACTCTTACTCCAAAGGATTTCTTTCTAAATATATCACAGGAGACAATAGTCACATACAGATAGAAAAAGGTAAAATACTGGGAAACTGCACTGTTAGTTTCACCAGTAGTGACCTTTTGGCTAGGTATCTTTGAACCTGTGTATTTGTAGGTTTTTTTGGAAGTCTGAGTTTTCTGTCTGTAAGGGTTGTCTTGGATTCTCTCCGATTTCCCTTTTCTTTCTTCTATTTTTTTTTTTTTTGTAATTTTTTTTTCAGATAACACGTTTAGATAGAATTTCCTGTATTTCAATTTGTGCCCATATTCTCTGTCCTGTTACAGGATACCTCTGAGCACAGCCTGTTTTCTTTATTCTGTCAGGTATTTATAGGTATTGCAAAGGTTTGCTTGAGCCTTCTGTCCTCCAGGCTGAACAGATCCCAGCAGTAGGGAGGAATTCTCACACACAGCACACTGAGACTCATCATGTGAGCTCTACAGGCACCAAGCGGGAGGTGCTCCAGGCGCTGGAGGAGAGATTCCTCTGTAGCCCTCAGAGCACATCATGGTGAAGCAGGTTATCCCAGTTTTGCCTAGGAAGGACCATAGTGGAGCAGATACCCCCACTATTGACGAAGAAGGACTTCACACCAAAGTAAGTGGATAAGACCTGAAGGGAACTGCAGAGCACCAAGAGTTTGCTCTGGGGCAGAGTCCTAGAAGGAATGGAGGCCTGTGAGGGACCCATGCTAGGACAGTTCAGATGACTAATGCTGCAGCATTTCTTGAAGCAAACCCATGTAGGAATGACTCACATTGGAGCTGTTCTTGGAGGACTGTATCCCACAGGAGGAACCTCATGTTGGAGGAAAGAGTGGCAGAAACAAAGTTATGGACTGACCCTGACCCCCATCCTCCAACCTACTCTGCTGTTTGGGGGAGGGAAAGGAGATAGAAGAGCTGGGAATAAAGCTGAACATGGGAAGAAGAAGGAGGTGAAATGAAAGTTGGTTTAGTTTTGTTTTTATTTGTCAGTATCCTGATCTGTTATTAACTAGCAATAAATTGAATTAATTTCCTCAATTCAAGTCTGTTTTGTCCATGATGGCAACTGGTGAGCTCCTTACCCTTAGCACGTGCCAGGAGATTTTATATTGTATTTTCTCCCCCTGTGCTCTTGGTAAGGTCAACTCACCACAGAAATCTATTAGAATTTTAACTTAGCAAAGTTAACTCAGAAAGGCTGAGATTTCATTTTGGACTGAATTAAGTTGATCTACAGAAGAGACATGCATGTATAACTCTGGTTTTGCAATACTAAGTTGAGGAAGAAGAAAACCAGAACCTTAAGGAAAGAATCCTAGGCACCCCCAACTGAAAGGTAAAACAAGTGACTAAGATTTTCTAAAGAGGAGAAATTTTATGTGACTGACAGTTGGAGTGCATTGTATCCTCAAAAGCAATTAAACAAAATAAAGAAAATACTGCAGATAAACATCTGTGTGCTGGACTTATATGGCCCATTTGTAACCTGCCAATATTAACTTTAAAGGCATCAAGTCCTGGGACAAATGAAAAATATTGTCCACCATTTTTTATTTGACATTTATACATTAGTAAGAGGGAGTGTGCAACTTAATAAAAATACCTATTTGCTCAATATCTTCTTCATAAGAAAAAATTCCTTTAATGGAACAAAAATATACTTGAAGATTTAGTCTAAAGCTGAATTAAACATTAGCTTTTCCTTAAAATGTATATTTTTAAAAGTCATCTTTTTTTTTTTGCTTCAAATTTTCCCCTTCAAAAGGAATAGAACTAGAAATTCCCTATGAATGTATATAATCTACTTAAATGGTTTTGACTCAAAAAATGTACTTTAAGTTTGAGGTTTCCAACAAAAGATTTAAGCATAATTATTTCTTATCAGTGTCTTGCAAAAATAGTAATTGTAGTTACTTTTACAATTGTCTATACTGAAGTTTCAGTCCTAGTAATTTCTCCATATTTAAATACATAGCATCCTATGTGTTAAGTAATGTTAGCAAAGCTAAATAAACAAGACAAAATTATTAGAGAGAAAATATTGCAAATATTTAGTGTAAGTTTGAATCAATTTTTTCTTGTTCTCCTTTCATTAATATTTCAGTTACTTTGTGTAGAGGAACAACCATTCTCAATGAGAACATTTCTCAGTATTTGTACTAGAAATTTTTGGGTACTTATTCAGTAAGACCTCACTCTGTATGGTTCATTGTAGCAGGAGTATCTAAGCTATAATTACAGTCAAAGTATACATTCAATTAAAACTCTTTCTTTTAAAAAGCTTTTTTATTTATTATCCATTTATTTTGGAATTTTGCACTAATCTTTAATTGTGAGATTATTATTGTTTATTTTATCTGTGAAGTTCTTTAGTTGAATTTACAATATGTTAGATTTTTTAAAAAAATAATTGCACAACTTTCCTTTGACCATTTTTTCTCTAAAGAACAGGGAATTTAACTAGATGACTTTTCATTTAGATAAGGAAGACATGTAGAGGTTAATGTAGGAAGTAGAAAAGCTGCCAATGAAATCAAATGGGGTAATGATCAGCTCAAATATGTAAATGCATGGAAGTTTAGGAGTATCTGTATTGTATTTAACCATTTGGCTCTGAAATAAAACTTAAAGCTTGCCATGAATACCAAGATATCACTATACACTCTTTGTTTATTTCTGTTTCTTCTGTTCTTTAGACTAATCTTTTGTTCCTATGTCTTAATTCAGTGTTATAAATTAAGTCAAAATTAATATTAAAAATAGTTTTATTCCAAAATATTGTATACATGCGATCTAATCATTGCTCCTATTATTATAACGTCATGAAAAAATAAAAGGAATTATCTTTTTGTAAAGATAAATTTTTCAGGAGTTTACATTTAAAAATAACAACAAAAACAGTCACTGCCTTCTTTTAGACTTCACGATCAACTCAGTTACCATTGTACCCTGTCAGTCTATTTATTCTTCAGTAAGAAAAGGAAAAGCACTGATGGGAACTGACATTAAATTAGAAAGGGAACAGATATGGTGAAGATGCTGACAAACACCAGCATACAGAGAATAAATAAATACTTAATGAACCAAATCTGCCATCTCCAATTACTGCCCTTTCTTTCTTGACCCTGTGTCTTCACAAATTCCCATGAGACCAGGTTTTTACATGAAAAGAAACGACAACAAATAACACCAGTTGCCTGATATTGAAATATATTTGAGGGGTTGTTTACTTAATAGAGCAGCTAAAAATAGCTTGAAACCTTAAAACTTTGAAAGTTTCAATAAAATAAAGTAGGGCTGTGTTCTACAGTGGGCTACCAAGGACTGCTCAGGTTCTGCATACATGGATGGATGCAACAACATTGCACCACTATGATTGCCTACAGCTGTTGTAAGAAAGGGACATAAAGAATTTGTTGTAA
Source organism: Pardalotus punctatus (assembly GCA_013400915.1). Taxonomy (NCBI): domain Eukaryota; kingdom Metazoa; phylum Chordata; class Aves; order Passeriformes; family Pardalotidae; genus Pardalotus; species Pardalotus punctatus. The sequence continues at coordinate 386,451 of VZTX01007324.1, read as the reverse complement.
CCTTCTCTCCTTGTAGTTAACCAGGTGGAGAAGGCCTTTGTGGTTATGGTATAGGAGTAGGGTTAAAATTTATGAATGTCCTAAAAAACACTGTTACAAATTTCTTATGACATGTCCATGTCTCATACATGCTACGTAGGTAAGTCCAAGCAAGCCATGAGCTGCTATTACAGAGTTTAGCAGCCTTCATTCAGGAGATTTTCTCTAACCAGCTTAGTGTCTCAGAAGCCCCACCTACTTTAAATTGCAGGCAAGAATCCTTTGAAAAGGAATAACCATATAACTACTTGCATCAAACATGGCTGCTTTGTTGTTTGGACTACAAAAAAGCACAAAAAAGCTGACAAAAAGAAATCCCTGCTCCTAACCTCTTGACAAATGTATCAATGCAAGACTCCAAATAGAAAAAATTTCTCAAGTGCCTCAATATCTCATTACTGAAGCCACATCCCTCTCGAGTAAGTAATGAAAAAATAACAGTCACAAAAATGAGGAATAAAGGAACTTTTTACAGCTCATATTTAGTCTTAAGTGGAACCTTGAGGACACTGAAGTAATCTGATGGGCAGAGATGTAATTTGGGCCATTTCTCTAGAATGTACAGTATTTCATAAGGAAATTACTCCTCTGGAGTCAAAAGAGAAATACTTCTTTATGTAAACCTGAGGAATGTTTCAGACTTCAAGTCCTGGCTTCAAAAGTATATGATTGAAGCCCTATATATGCAGAGTTTCAGACAGATACACAGCCTCCTTCAGCCTTTTAGATTTAAAGATGTTTAAGCCTCTGTTGCTGTTAACAAGATGCCTATCCTCATTTCTAGGTTCCTCATTCAATTCACTCTCTGCACAAGAAAATACAGTGGAAGCTGATTTTCAGGAAATGTTTGGAGCATGTGTTTTTATGCATAAAGACTACTTGAAAAAAGTAGATAAATGACACTGGAAATATTAAAAGCACCTTAGAATAATAAGGTGGCAATAACTGCAATTTCTAAAAAAAAAAATTAAGATACTGTAAACTAAAAATAGCACAGCTGTTGCTATGTAAATATTGCAATTAAAACTGGAAAAATTGGGGAAAAGTGTCACAGATAAGAAAAATATGGAGTAATATGTAAGTACATAATTAAAACAACTGTTATCCATATTTTATAGTTTGACTTGTATTATGACAAAACTGATATAAATATATGAAAATATACTTTGTTTTGCAGGAGGCACTTCTGTTAAACATATTTTATTCCAAATCTTATCAGTTTTTCATAGAAATGTTGACAATGACAACAGTTCTGAAGCATTTTTATGTTGTCATAAACAAAACAATACTGTGCTCTGATTTTCATTTAAAACTATATTGTACCTTTATTCAGAAGGGACAGAATGTACGGTCTCATAAGAGACATTGATAAAGATTAGATTTTAAAAATTATTTTAAGGTAATGACTGTGGTCTTGTATATTAGTGCATGCATACATATTTGTATAAATTGTTTAACCTATGTCCATCTTATTGAGGCTTCGTTGTGTCTCTCAATCAGCTGGATCTTGTGCAAGAACCATCTCTGTCCACATATTTGCATATGGCTGAATTCACTGTTGACATTCAATAATTATAATGAGCTGTCAGAAACTGTTTAGACAGGAAGGATATGACTGATTTTCCTCCTTTGCAACTTTTCGTTACAGGCTCTTGGTGAGGAGAAGAAATCTGACTGCTTGCTTGGCTGCCCAAGTGATTTGCTCTAGGGTACACTGAGAAACAGCTCAAAGCTTTTTAGTAGTTCAGGCAAAATTTGATTTTGAGGTGACAGCAAAATGAATTTAAGGAGAAACTGGGGTCTATTAGTATTTTGAAAGGCTGATGATAGAAGGGAGAGGTTTGCCAAGGCTTAGAGCTGTTTTTTAGCAGGTCATGAAGGAGAAATGGAGTCTGAAAAAGTTAGAAGGGTTTCCTTGGAATGAGGGTGTAACTAGACAATGGGACAATTAACATGTCAATTAAACAATTAACAGTCCTGTAGTTTACTGGAAGAAATCTCGTTTACCTCCTTGCTTTAGACTTTTTAACACCTTTTGACTCTCCCACCTTCTTACTTCTTTCTTGGGGATATGAAGCAGAGCTCCTCTGTTCTCCTGTTCCACCTCCTAGCTGAGAAGATGATCCCCCTGCATAACACAGACAACCGTTTCCCTCGTAACTATATCTCATTTCCCCTGCATTCCCCCCATATTTCCTTAGGAGCTGCCTCCCCTCAGGACACCTTCTTTCTCTGCAGCAGCCCAAGCACACTCTTCTGTGTCCAGGCAGAAAGAGAAGAACTTCATGAATGGCACAGTGGAGGCTGGGCTGAGAGAAAGACCTAGGGAAAGCAGGTTTTTGTCTCTTCCAAAGGCTTGTAGGGATGGGGGAGGTGCAATAAGTCACACCACATACTGTCAAATTTCTCTTAAAGAAAAAAATAAGAGAAATCTCCCAGAGGACCTCTTGGTCACATAGGTAGTATGTATCTCAGAGGGAATTGGAAAAATGAGCAGTTTGCAGTTCTGTAATGACTTTTAGATCTGATCTTTAAAAGCAAATGCTTTTATGGCATGTAATACTGAGCTTTTCTGTTAGGCATGCGTGGAAAATCATGGCATTGCAATACAAGGAAGTTACTAAGTCTTCTTTGAGTACATTCAAATATGTTACGCATGTTCATTTTCATTTCTACAATACTTTAGAGTACTTCCAAAGAAAGGTTGAGCTTTGAAAGTAGTCAGTGCCATTTAAAGCAGATTGCGTAGAAGTACATGAAATGTGAATTAGACAATTAAGACACTAGGCTGCTTAATTGGTAGTTCAGCAGTTTTGTCACTGGAGTTATATCAAGGTAAAAAGTATCTGCCTCCATGTCATTACTAACACAGGTAATTTGTTTCTCCCTCCATACTCTTTTTTTTTTTTTTTTGGTGCTGTGTCTGCACTGAGAAAGCATAATTTAATCGGCATTATACCTGCTTTTTATTGGAGTTTTGACTAATAACAATTATCTGTGTATAGATATGTAAAAGCAATGCTTATAATTAGGCTTTCCTAATACTTTTCATCATTAATGTTACTTACGACCAAATACAAGCGAAAATAGAAAATTAAGGGAAGAGTATAGGAGAAGGAAACCCATGAAGGAACATTCATTACAAAGTTATCACCTTTGTGAATTGCAAATTATTGGAAGGCAAGCAAATATTCCAGCAAGGTGTCACTGTAATTCTTATTAATTATTATTTCTTTTACATCTATATTGGCCCCTCTAAGAGGCAGGAAAATAGTTTAGCTAGACCTTCTTCCTAACCCAGCAGGATTGTTATTTTTATATTATGTCTTTATTTTATGGATAGTTTTTATGTGTGCACATACTTGCTTTTCTAGGAGGGAGGAAGAGAGGCAGTATCTGTTGTATTTACAGCAAGCCTGTAAAGCTTTGTATCCCCTAGGGTAAAGAAGTACTTTTTCTTTGTCAACTGTGGGTATAATAAGCTGTTTAAGATACTATTTAAAATTCCTTTTTTTTTCCCCTTTTTATTTCCATAAAATAAAGTCATCCAATAGTAGTATGAATGAGCAGAAAGTTAAGGCATCCCAAATTTTCAAAATTGTACCCTTAATTATCCTTGTCTTTAGTTATATGATAATGTTTTTGTTATATGATAACTAGTGTTCCCATCAGTTGCAGATGTGTCATTTCCAGTGCCTCAGTACCCGAATAGCTGTGTATAGTATAATTTGGGTGATTTGCAGGCTTGTAGGCAGAAGGAAGCTTTCCTCAGTGAATAATGGAGAGATGGGATCTGCCAGGATGCTTTGCTAGGTCAAAGATGACTCAGAAAACTTGTTTGACTTACTCCATTTAAGCCCCTGGCCAAGCCACCTAAGTTAATTGCCAGGGCTTACTTGGTTGTCTTTGCAGTCAGTGATGGTGCAGGACTAAAATGTTATCACTAAAAACCTTAAAATTAGGTAACATATGTTTGAATTTTTATTTGCAGTTGAGTACATACTGCTAAATTAGCTAATGCAAATCCTTCCCACTTCTTGCCTGACTGTATACCAAAAGCACAGCATATCATCCCCTATTCTTTTTCCCTCCATGGGATTTCTACTGAAATTACAGTCAAAAGAAATAATGATGTTCATGATGGTAAAAAGAAAATATCTGGTATGATGTCTTAGAAAAGTGTGAAGATTTATATGTATGAAGAAGAATCTAAGAATAGCCGTAACAACCGTTTCCCACACCTGAAAAGGAGTATCATTGCTGGATCAGCAGGTAAACACAGGGAAACCTAACTAATAGTGAAAGCAGTCTTTCCTCAGAAATTTTGCAGGTTCCTTAAGGCAGACACAATATATAAATTTAGAAAGACAGAGTTTATGATTGGAGACAACCAGTGTGAGGTACATAATTCAGTGTCTGGAGAACAGAAAATATAAGTCAATCAGAATTCAGATTCAAACATTTGCTTAAGTTTAGTGGAGATGAAGGAACTTTTAGACCTTTTCATGCTCCTCATCAGGAAGGATAGACTTATGTCTGTTGCATTCCTATTCTGCATATTTATTAGCATTTGCAGACACATTCCCAGCACGAAGCTACAATAAGCCCACAGAGTGATGATTCATGCTCCCTTCCTGTCCCTGAGATTTTCTCCTGTCATCTGCTCTGTTTAGCCACAGTAATCTCCTGCATGAAAAGCTGGGTCAGATAGGATGGTAGCATTGTTCCACTAGCTTTAGCTTATCTCAGCTAATGTCCTTTCCAGAAGTTTAGTTTAGTTTAATTGAGTTAACTCAATTAGTTCTCAGTAGGAAACTCAGGGTATCCAAATATATTTTATGTAGATGTACATTTTGTATTAGCTTTCACTTCAGAAAAATATAATGACACAGAATTACACTACATGACAATATATAAAAATACAGACAAAAAAAATCAGATATTTCAAAAAAAGAACTGCACCAGTGTAAAGGCATATGAGACTACTGAATTTTAGTTCATAGACTCACAGATCAATTGAGGTTGGAAAGAACTTCTGGAGATCATCTGGCTCCAACACTCTGCTCTAGGAGAGCCAGTTTCCTAGGATCATATTGAGACAGCTTTTGAATATCTCCAAGCATGGAAATGCGACAGCCTTCTTGGGCATTCTGTTGCAATGTTTAATTATCCTCAAATTAAAAAATGTTCTGATGTTCGGAGGGAACAGTCCAGAGTGAGACACAGGACTTTGGGTGTGGCCTCACCAGTGCTGGACAGAGAGGAAGAATCACTCCCCCAAGTCAGCCTGATGGTGAAATTTCTCCTAATGCAGCACAGATACCATTAACCTTCTTCACCGTAAAGGCACATTGCTGGCTTATGGACAACGTGCCAGTCAGTCCCGAGGATACAATTATGCCATTGTTAGATTTTAGTTGCTAAAAATGAATCTTCTGAAATATTCTGCAGTTGTTTACAGAAGTGTCTTCACTGCTATTATACATAAACTTTTAAAATCCTTTTAAAACACATGCAATTGCAAGATGCAATTACTTTAGCAGAACCACTAAAATGATAAACATTTTACAGAAGTTAAATACCCTCACTAAAATCACAAGTAAACTCATGCAAAGTTCTGGTGTTTTATATTTCCATATACAATGTATAAAAGCAGACAAAAGCAAATGAATTCTTATACTTACTATCTGTAGATCTGAATACACGGAATCTTTCATATATCATTCTAATATAACAATGTTACACGCTTTTGAAGAGCTTAGAGGATCTGTTGAAGATGTGTCCCTTGCTGCAAGCATATACTTATTATACTTAAAAAAGTAATGGATTATACCTTAAATCTTGTGATCAGTTTTATTTGGATGTAATCCTTACTCTAAAAATTCTTTTCTTTCATTGTTATTAGTCTGTTCTGAAAGAATATGCTGAATTCATTAACTAGTCCTGACTAGGAAGCATAATTTTTGCTGATCCTACCTTGTGCCTATTACTTGACAGTGTATTTTTCTTTCGTGATTCTAGAGAATGGAATTCTGATCTAATTATCTGGGCTCTCTCTACAGTAGAGAAACAAAGAGATTTCAGTGGTGCAATTCAACCATTTAAAGGTAGATATCAAAAACTTTCCTAAGCTAATCAGAACAGAAGACTGAAGTGACTACTGGATTTCTAGGTGTTTAAATTACAGATATTAAAAAGTTAGGTAGTGTGAGTTGCACTCTGAATACAAGATCAAAAATTTATCTCAGTTCTTTCTACTGAAGAATATGAAATCCAGTCTTTAATAGCAAAATTGTATATTTAAGTTTTACACTTGTGGTACTTCAAGAACATAGCCCTGGCCCATCACTTTTGTAATGTGTCTCTATTGGTGAAAACTTGTCAAGAACTGAAGCCTGGTTAGACTACAGTTGGCAGAAAGTTTAACAAAATATTCTATGAAATGCAGTGCTAAGAAATTGCTAAAATGTTTCTAAATAACATAATAGAGAAAAGGAAAGAAAAGCAAAAAGCATTTGTTTCATTAGAAGAGTCCACTGATGTGTAGTAACAGTTTGCCTACTCAAGAGGGACTGAGCTTTCTTCATCTCCTCTCACACTTAGATACTGAATTTTAAGAAATTCTAATTAGACTCCTGGCATGGCACATGAAAGCCACCCTCTGTCCCTCAGTTCTAGGCTCTTTGCTGCTCCAACCAGCTGTGCAGCAAAGAACATAGATTAAAACACAGAAAGTGCTCATAATAGCAGAGAACAGGCCATTCTTCCCTCCGGGAGCAGCTTGGCTGTAGAGATGAACACATTTTTCCAGAAGAGAAAGAATTGTAACCTATGCCAGTCCATGCTTTCTTTTGATCACAAAGCAGTAACTACAGATCAGAAAAGATTTGTGCAAGGATTGCAAACCACATAACATAACTTCCATACAACAGTCAGTTAATGAGAATAATTTAGCCTAAGTGGAAGCTGGTGTGTCTGTACTATGATGAACTTTGTCATTGATTACATGACTACCCACATGGCTAATAAAAAATACTGTCTACAAATAAAACATGTATAAAATGAGGTAGAATTCTGACCTCTATCTCTCAATGCTTTTTCTTCATTGTGAGGAAAAACGAGGTATCACAGAGCAGATGGAGTTTTTCACAAGAGATAGGGATGGTAGGATGACATTGAAGTAGCATAGACATATAGAGGAAGAAGCCATATAGAGGAAGATGCACATTCTGTGCATCCCAATATATATGGGAAACACATTTTCTCCTTGATCCACTCAGGTGAATTTGCTGTCAACTCAGCTGGGCTGAAGACCTGGAACCCTATAAAGTTTTTTTCCCTAATGACAATATCACTGTTGCCTGCCTCGGACCTATTATGCATCTATGTTTACACTGCAACATTGCAATCTATTATAAAAATGCAAGTGTGTGGGGGTGTGTTTATTTCATTATTTTTGTTGGGTTTTTTTTTCTGAGAACTTAAACCAGATGTAAAAGTATGGAGGAATTTACATGTTGCATACTTTTTCTTCCAGCAAAATACCTCTGGTCATCTTCAAAAAATATTGTTTTGCAAAATATAATTTTTATATACTTAGTCCCTGAGGAATGTTCATGTGCAATCATAATTCTACACATGTGCTCCTGGGCTTCATTTTTAGTCCAGAGTTTACTTTTTTTTTTCTTTTCCCTTTTTTATTTTCCCCTTCATTCCTAGATATCATGACATAAAAAAGTGGAATTTCCAAGTGTTATGTATTTAAGTTTCCCTGTGTTATCTTTCATGAAAAGGAAGGGTTTATTTCAAGACTCTTGAAAAAAACTGCAAACTCTCCAACATCACAAAAGGTTTTAATATTTGATTAGGGGGATCCATCTCTAAATAGGCAAATATTTGGAAAATTAAGTTTCTTAATAGGTAAACTACATATATATATATCTATCTACTATCTATACATATCTATATATGTTTATATATCTATATATGTATATGTAAAAACAAAACAAAATAGTCACAAGTTATTTTATCCCTGTGCTTGCCAAGATGTCTCAATACAGTCCTTGACACAGAATCTATTGTGATGGGTTTTGCACTAGGCTGCTTCTGTAGATTCGTTGCAGTCCTGTTTCATTGTGAGTTGCTGGAGACTCACTTAAAGTTGGACAGAAATCCAGGTGTTCAAATGAAATCTGTTGGAGATACACCTACTTTTGTGGAAGGCATCTCAGGCCACAAGATAAATATTAATTTCAACATCATTATGTTGGCTTCCTTTTCTTGTTTCAAAATGCTTACAGAAGCAAGTTTAAAGTTAAAAAAAAAAAAAAAAGGTACTGGCATACCCAGTGAAATAGTTGCATATTTGCCAGAGAGCAAAAATCAGAGATCACAGCTGTTTAGAAGCGGTAACATATAAAGCAAGGGTGAAAGAAATGTACCTTCATTAATCACATGCAATAGTTCTATCAGTTAAAACATTATGTTTAGATGAAGATATAAAGTTGCCTGGTAGATGCTTTGACAGGGTTACTTATCAGTTTGTTAAGGACATGAATTTACTCTGTACTTAGCCTCAGGTTTACTGTTCACTGGGCTAACATTGACAGGAGGCATTGCAAGGTGACCTTTTTTGTCTCTTGCAGTTTGCATCATTCTTGAGCAATTTAGTAATGGAAGAGCATTAGCATTGGCCTTAGGAGTTATGAGCCAGTTTTACTTCTCCTCCCAGGTGAAGAGGATGTGGCTCTTTTTATGCTTCAGTATGATGGGGTGAACTGAACAACAGCCTGACCTATGAGATACCATTTCCTACCACCTTATGAACCTTATGTTCCTGACAAGGGATCTGAAAACTTGGAAGGAGTCTGGCTGAGCTGCGAAGGGCATGCTGGTTCCTCCTGAGTGAGGATGCCTGAAGCTCACTTACCATTGATTATCTTCCTAAGGATAGCTGCAGGACTCCCAGAAGCAGAGAAGCAAGCCTTCAAACACCCATGCAGGAGGCTAACAGGGACTTTCAGTCTTATTTGAGAAAAATCTGGCAATGGATGTTAATGGAATTAATCCTTGGACAGATTTTATAGGAAAGTAAGGAGATAAGTTACATGCCAGCACAGTGTAAATAGAGGAGCATAATGGTGACATGAATTAATGACATGTAATGAAGTGCTAAGCACTGCCATTACTGCTTCTTCCCAGCATGTCTTAAACAGCTGCAGCTGCTGCTGAAGCAACTTGCAATAGAGCTTTTTTTTTTTTTTTAGAGTTTAGTAGAAATTGCACAGGGTTTTACATTAAGGTGACAGTTTATAAATTCTGTTTCAATTCCCCCATTATACAATATACACACTTCATTTTACTATTTGACAGTACATGTTCACTCAACTAAATCATGTAGAATAAATCACCCTCTGTGTTCTCTTGTCATAGCTCCGTATCAAGGGATAAATCACTGCACTTTGAGGCTGCCTTGAATGAATAGAGAGTACCTGTCTGAAAACTATCTACACACCAAAATAAGCCCAGAGCTCCTAGAGAACCTAAATTGATATAGCCCCATTTATGTGCAAATGATGGGAGATTAATTCCCACTGATAATATTAGTGTGATGCATTACTGAAAAAAGAAGGAAAAGATAAGGTATCAGACTGTTATACGGTGTGATAGGAAGAAAGGGTACATTGCCTATATTCAGCTACTGGACTTTTTTTTTTCTTTTTTCTTTTTTATCTGGAAACAGAAACCAATCCTGTATTCCTAGTCACTGTACTGTGTAGGAAAGACCAGTTAATGTCTTCCAATTAGCTGATACTTAAGTAGAATTAATACACTGTTCACATACCTAAAAACAATTAATAAAACCCAACAGTAACAAATATTAATTGTTAAATTCTAAGGTAATGTAGGTAACTTTTAATTATTGTATATCAATTATGCAGTTAAAATGGAGCTAATATCATACACTATAAACATTTCCAAACATCTGAGCATTTTAATTAGCTAAGGGTTAATGTGATTAGTCTGAAATAGCAGAGAAGAATAAAGATTTGGAACAATAGCTCCAGGAATTAATTAATCAGAGAATTATGTATGTACAAAGACAAAAAAACCTGTGTCTGTTGTATTAGGAAAAATAGTTGAGGGTATATATTTATGCATTTCTGTAATCTGCTTTCTGATTTACACAATTATCACAGTGGCTACAGGCCAACAAATCTGAATAATGATGCTGGTCTACCAGAACTATGTTTTGTTTCTTTAAAGTTTTATGTTTCAACACAATCTCATAAATTATCCATTCTTAATCACTTTTAGCTGTATAGTGAAACACACTGAAGACAACCAGGTAAGAACGTCTCAGAAAGCTTCTAAAATGTGCATTGGGGTTTATATTAAATTTGCAGGACATGTGTACATACCATAAAGGGTACTTTTTTGTTCGACTTCAGAGTTAAAATCTAACTTGTACACACAAGTTGGCAAAAAAATTTTTTTTGTTCAATTCAACAATAAATTATTTTGTTTCAGTTCTTGCTAAAAAATATTTTAAAATCAATGTCAACGAAAATAAAGTAATGAATGAGTGAAAATTGTTTGTCTGTTGTTGTTTGTTTTGTCTTGGGTTTTTTTTTTGCACATACACAAACAATGACCTTTCCTGTAAATAAGGTGCTATTATTTTGATGAAAAGTTTTATTCACATGTAAGGAAATACCCCTGCTTAATAAAGAAGTGCTTGCAGGTTTTGGTACTCACATGTCTTCAGACTCACAGTTAATTGATACCAGATGCTTATATATAGAAATTTCCATGTTGATGGTACTGAGACAGCCTTTATCTTTATGCAGAAGAATTTAATCCAGAGTGCAAATTTATCAGTACACTACCTCTGCTTTGGTTTTGTCTAAGTTACTGAATTGTGGAAATTGTGACGTGAAATGTGCCTTTTATGGACAGTGACAACTATGGTTTACTAGTTGCTGAACATGAAAGGCAAGACACTATTGCTTTAGGATGTTTTTCAGAGCCTACTTCTTTAGACATGCAAGGATTTCAACTTTTTAGGTAGCATCACTTCCTTGCACAGGAAAAAAATCTATGCAGAGAAATCTTGACACAATACTTCATAATTTTGTGAGCAAGATTCTAATATTAAGTATCTAATGAAAAGCTCAGTCAACTGCCACGTTTCATTGTATCATATGCTTCTAGATGCTTTAGCATTCTATGTTCATAAATAAAAGAACTATATAGATACTCAGAATACAGTGTTTTGAAATTCATCTTGACATAGTACATATATATTCTCCCTTGTTCATACATTTTTTATCTACAGAATTGATTTTTAATAGGTCTGTGAATACAAAAGTAGTCTGGTAGTTGTGAATTCATATATCTTTTTTCATAATGTAAACCAGCCTTTCTGCATTTTTAAGCATTGCTTTTTTGGTGGCATACAGATCCAATATGGGCTACCTTACCCTACAATTCTATACAGAGGTGGCATACATTCCTCAGAATAGTCATGCTGAGATTCCAGCTTGTGTACTATGACTACAGTACTGGCTCAAGATTGTCAGCAACAAGGGCTTTTTCTCTCACTCCCTCCCTCCCTCCCTTCCATACTCATTCATTCCCTTCTTTCTTCCCTCTCTACCTCCCTCCTTCCCCGTTCTGCACTTCATTCCTGTCATTGATGCCTTGCTATGATCATGATACTGCTTGCATCCTGTGTACAGCACCAAGGTCCTGTGAAAGACAGGAAATGCTTATTTATTCATAATTACATTTCCCTTGCAACAGACTCTGGTAGATTAGATGAAGAAGATGGGGAGAAGGCAACTTATTTTCTCATTTTCTATGCTGCAATGTTTAGTGTTGTCAGCTGGATGCTGCAGTTTAATACATATTCTTTCAGGATGTCTGTCACTGGAGTATGTAAGAACATCCCAGAAACTCGGCTGACATTTCTCATACACTGTATATTTTCTTACTTCGTAGTGGGAGGGAAACAGGTGAGCAGAGATCTTTGTTTTGGTATTGGTCTGTCAATGTTTTTTTGGAATTTCTTTGTTCGTGAGTGTTCAATACATTGCCATGTAGTTTTATAACAGGCTACAAAGCCTTTAGAAATGCATTGCATACTTGAAGGGGAACATTCTAGGGTTTAATTTAAGAGTACTTTTCACAATCTCAGCTCACTGTGTGAGAGAACTGCCCTTTTTGTAGAGAAACATAGCTCTAACAAACATCTCCCTTTTGTCAGAGGGACCAACTCAGGTTCTGTGCTCCTAAAAGAGTGTAGCAAGAGAGGCAGTTCTCCAACCTGCTTTCCTCAGGCAGAGTCCCATGTTTACCCATGTGGCAATCCCTGGCTGGCCATACAAAGCAGATCCCCTTGCCAGTGCTTCTGATTAGGACACATCCTCATGCTTGCTCCTGTCTCAGAGCAATGCCCCTCTTCCTTGATTCCTGTCTGATTTTCTGGTCTGGTTTCAACTATAGTTAAAGCAAGAAAAAGAAATTCCCTCAATTATTTTCTCTTGGGAAATGGAATTTCATCAAAACAGAGATGATGGAGAGGCCTTGACAGGCTTTCACAGTGAGACTGCTAGCCCTAGTCAGGGCTGAAGTGTCTTATGGTGCACTGGAGTTGTCATTACCCTGAATATGGAATAGATCTACAAGTAGGAAAAAGAAAAACAGCCATCACATTTTCAGTTTCTTATTACTTTTTTTTTTAAACTTCAAATATCTTGAAAAATCACTTTTTCTGACTTCAGATTCAGTTTACTTGGAGCTCCTCTTTTAAACCTGTTTGACTTCTTAACTCTTGTTTTTTTAAACCTTGGAACCACACCTTATTTTATCAGTTATAAAAATACAAGAATAAATAACTTTTTAAAAGTATGATTGAAGTGTTTTTCATCACTGTGTACTTAACAATTTCTTGGGCTTGTTTCAAACTTTTATTTTTATCCTCTATCAAGCAATAAAGAAAAGAACCACCTTTTCCTTCTATGTGCTGCTGACACTTTGTGCAGTCAGTAAAATTTACCACAATTTACCAGAATTCTCTCAACACTGATAATTCTCAGAAAAAAATACACAATTGAGAAGAGGAAGATCAATACCCAGAAAATATTCTGAAAAACAGAAAGCCCATCAGGGTTTATGAGTTCATTTAACTTTCATTCTTTCTTTGTGAAATCTTTTCCTTTAATCACAATTCCAGATAACTCTGATGTAACTGCGAAGGGTGAGATCTGAGCTTGTCCTCGCCACACCCTGTATATTGAGAGTGACCAGCAATACCCAGGAACATGCAAATTCTAAAATTACCTGCATAAAAATAATAATAATAATAATAATAATAATAATTTAAAAATTATGGTTTTGAATAACAATGGTTAAATTTAAAATTTAACTAAGACCCAAACCCCCCCCCCAAAAAAAAAAAACAAACCTAGCCCAAAGAATTCTTATATGAACTCACCTACACACTTGTGTGCTTATTTGATAAATAGTATAAAACTATAGTTCTGCCCAAGGTAGCATATTTATATTAATTTGCACTGTGAAAGGTTTTGCATATTATGTGAAGGGAAAGGTATTCAACTGCTGATGTGTCAGATAATCACATCATATGACACTGGTTTACATTGTTGTTTTTATTTTGAAGTTGCACTATAGTTCTTGTACACCCTTAAAGATTATCTTGTTGCAGTTTTAGTGAAGTAGGTGTACCTACTCTAAAAAATCAGTCCATTTAAAGATTAGCTAAATTATTGTTTCAGCCACTCAGTGTCTTGGTTCTGAGTTTTCCCTTGATCAAAAGGTTTCTTGCATATGTAGCTATGGCAAATGTGACTTCTAGGTCCCTTTCCTTAAGTGCCTAATTTTTTTTGATTTTATCTAAGATACAGGGCCCCTAATGAGCGCTTTGAGAGCTTATGTGATACAAAATAGTTTCAAAGGTGAAATGTCCAAGGAGAGCAAAATATCTTTCTTCTCCACAAAGATTACTTACTGAAAAATTCAAATAAAAGAAAAGCTGCTTTTTAGGTATGAAATTAGAGATAATGTACATCTGTCACAAGGAATGTCCTGTAAACATTTTTCCTATTAATTAAAAAAAAAAAAGTCTTTGATTAATTTTGTGAACACTCTAAATAATTTTCAATCCTTTCTAAGCACCACAGGAAGGAAATTAAGACTTTTAAGAGTCACTCCCTCTTAACAATGTTGAAGTCTTCTCTTTCCTGTATTTTAATCACATAAAGGCCTTCCATATTAGAAAAAAAATTACTGATTTCTGTGTAAGTTATCATGCAGAGAAGACTTCCCACCTCATCTTTCATCGTTTGTTTATCTCTGATGTGAAAAGTACCCTTTCCTGTAGTAGATTTTTCTATTTCAACCGTTTAGTAGAATTTTGAGAATTCTGGTCTCTGGTATATTCAGAATACTTTTTAAGACAAAACTTGTACCAGATTTTTTTTTATTTTAAATTATTATTTTTTCCCCCCCTTTTTCATGCATTGACAATGAGACCCCAGTTAAATCAGTACTTTTGAAAATACCATTCTGGTAGAAGTCTTCTATATAATACCTTGTCTCTAACAATGTCCAATACCAGATATTACTGGCTACAGTGGAACAGGTTGAATGATACAATTCCTCAGGGCTTACCTGAGTTGACTTTTTTTTTCTTTTTAATTGAGTAGATTATATTATACCTTTTTTTTCCCCCCCGTGAAGTTGTTCACTGCTTTTAGAACCATGCTACAACTGTTGTGACTTATGACATGTAGTATTATGACATGACAGATTATGACATGCATTATAATTAAATAACCAGATCTCCTCCTTTATTCCAGCTTCTGTGTTCATACCTCCTATGCTATAGATGCATCATTTTGCAGTAGGGACCAGGAGAGAAAAGAGGTATTCTGAGATCCCTAAAACTGCACTTTGTTTGGAGGCTCCCTCCTGTTCACAGACATTAACTTTTAAAATCTAACAAGAAATAACCTTTGAAATATTGACTTCAAAGTCTCCAGGTGGAATAGCAGCTTTTCTTGCTATAGCAGTTCTTAGATTTCCTTCGCCGTCTCCACTGTGAGTGACACAGCAGGTATGTCTTTTTGTTCTCTGAAACACACATGAATGCCTACCCACCAGCAGACAAAAGGACCTAAAATCATAACTAACACATTTGTGTTCATTTTAAAGAAAAACAAATGATCAGTCCCAGGTTTTTCTATAGAAACCTGGGGACATAAAAATTTGAAATGTTAATTCAGAGGCAATTCTGGACATGTTTTTGTATAAAAAGAAGTGTGGTGTATCTTATTCAAACCTATTGAGAATTAGATCAGATCATAAGAAAGGGAAAATTTTATATGGCTTTGCATGCATGGAGCAGACAGAATTTTCTGGAGAACCTAAACCTGTGACTGCTTCTGCCAGCCAGCCAATATTGGCAAGTCACAAAGAAATCTGGCTTTCATTGTGCTTTGCAGTAATTATTGTAAATGGCTTTACAGTGCATTATAGAAATTCATTCATTATAAAAGCTCATTTTTGGCATACTTTACATTGCTCAGGTGCGAAACTTTCTTTGGATATTTGTTTTCATCTCATGATATAAGAATACCAATGTATTGTCATTTAAGGCTTCATGAGAATTGTGACTATCTCACTGGACCCAAAATTGCTTGAGTTTCTCAGTCCAGTTGTGGGATTTCAATATTCTCAGCCAACATCCAGATAAAACACTGTTTTGGACAACCCTGTTTTTCCCTAGCTGGGTTTCATCCAGTTCTGAAAATGCACTTCCCCCATTTCCTGGTCTTAGTGCTGGCTCTTACTAATTGTCAGTTAATTCTTTCTGTCAAAATATAAGTTTTATCATTCACTTCATAATCCTTTTCAAAACTTATTTGTGTGCTTATAATCAAAGTGGATCATAAAATATGTCTTACAAGGGATTTAGTTCTGAATTGTGATATTTTAATGCATACAAAAATTGAGTTGTCAGGTACTAAGCCCCTTGTTTAACAGTGACCAGATTTAATGATTCTAATTAGATAATTAAGCTCATTAGAGCTATTACCATCAGACTTTAAAAAATCATGTCCTGCTTCTGAAGCTTCTCCATTTCTAAGTCATTCCTAAAATTCTGTCTATGACCAAATATTATTAATTACAATACTATACATACATTATTAGTACATATTACACAGTATATCATATTTAAACTCTTTTGCTAATATGCAGTCCCCTGTCATTCTTAAGATTTTTTAAGATTAAGAAGCAACAATATTCTTCTGGTGTGCATCTTGCTTCTGTTTGCAATACTACAGGACTGTATTTCTAGCTTGGCTGTGAAAAATCTATTTTTATATTTTTGAGGCTGAGTCTTAGGCTGGAATATTAATTTCCTGTGAAAAGTACATGTAAGTTTTCCACATATTTTTACATGTAGCACTCCACCAGGGGTTTGTAATCATCTGTCCCTAACTGTTGTATGTCAAAAGTAAAAAAAGTTTTTTTTAGAGACACAGAGGTCCTACTGATAATTCTGCAGACCCTGGTAGCCTTCAGTGAGAAGCAGATAGAAAGGCCATGCTGGCCTTCAGAAAGGAAATTAAATGTTTCTGGTTTTGTTGGCTGCTTTTTTTTCACAAAAAATATTTTCTAATGACAGATGGCCATTACGTAGGATCATGTTTTTAGGGCAGAACTCCAGGTACTTTCCATGATAACATAAAGCAGTATGGTATCATGGAAACATGATCATGAACAGTGTGACCAGAATTTCTGCTGCAAGAAAGACTGAGAGTGGTGGATTTAGTTTGGTGTCACACTTGGACCATCAAGATTACAGCAGACAGACAATTTCTTTAGTGATGTTCCTATTAATTTTAAAAAATTCATGATCCCAGACTGCAAGAGATTTTTTTTTATCACTAAGTATAAGGTTGAAAATCTATTGTTGCAGAGGTATTTACTCAGGTTTTCAAAGGAATTAATATGGCACTATTTTTTTCTTGGTATATTGAAACAACAAATATTAATGATGAAATTGTAGAATTTGTATTGATAACCCACCCAAACTGCTGTAGAACTTTAAATTGCCACACTCACACTGCTGCCTGTCAGTAGCTCAGAAGGTAGTGGCTTTCTTAGCGCTACACATAAGTGACATAGTATGATCAAAGGAGTGGGTGGGTGTACTTTCAAAGGGGAATAAATGGATTGAGAATGGCATTAAAGAAAAGTTTCTTGTAAAGACTGGATACTAAGCAATGTAAGATTAATTCCTGATAATTCTGAGCTCTCTTGGAATTTCTGGTCTTCAAGTTCATTTATAGAATCAGCTTTCCTATTTATTTTAAAAAGAAGAGTGAAAAACCCACTCAGCATATTTGCAGATAATATTTCATTTAATATATTTCATAAATGAAAAATCCCTCCATATCTACAGTTATACTGCATGGTCTAGTAACAGAGTAATTTGAGGTCATGAGCTTAGGATTCCAGTTACCTGTGTAGACATAAGGACCCTTTAACAGAAATTACTTCTAAATCCAATTGTCTTAATTTATTGAAGCAGCAAAGATACAGTACCAATAAGGATTAAATACTCTTGCATAGATTACAAAAGGTTTGTTCCTGCTGAAATGAGCTAAGAAACCCTCCTGTACAGCATGAAGTCTCTTGTCTTAAGTCATCTTGTAACAAAGGCACATGCAGATCAATTCACTGGCTGTTCTACAAACTATTTAGGGTCAGAACATTAAAACGTTGGACAGAGTAATTACATATCCTGAAAATATATTTTAAAAATAATAATTTAAGAATAATATTATGTCAGTTGCCTTTTTCTTAGGAAAGGCAACTGCAGCAAAGACCAAAATAAAATTCTATCTTATTTGTTTGTCTCTATGTGAGAATCAAACCCATCACTGTATTAATGATTGAATAGACAGCTTTATCAATACTTCTCTCAAGATAGCCACATACTTGGTGAAACTGTCTGAGTCAGTAAAAGTGGAAAATTCTGCTTCTTTATTATTTTCAGATTATTGACCTGTGGAGTTGTAACAATGATTTAATAGCCTACTGAAAAATCCATGGACCAATAATCACAGGCAGTCTTTGATGATGCAATGTGATGGACAAGGGATAGAATGTATGATAATTGTCCACTTTGTTGCTATTGTGATAATGTTCTTTTGCCTTTGATGTGGGGAATTTCAGTGTAAGTTTGTGGACAAAATTTGTCCAGTTCTGGCCTTTTCAGTACAAGGGAGACACAGAGCTCCTGGAGCAAGTCCAGGGAAGGGCAACAAAGATGATTAAGGGACTGGAGCAACTCTTACAATGATAGCCTGGGGGAGCTGGGTCTGTTCAGCCTCAAAAAGAGATGACTGAGAGGGGACTTCATCAATGTCTATGAGTATCTGAAGGGAGGGCGTCAAGAGGATGGAGCCAGATGCTTCTCTGTGGTGCCAAGAAATGAGACAAGAGGCAGCAGTCAGAAACAGGGGCAAAGGAAGCTTTGCTTAAACAGGAGGAAGAACTTCTTTACTGGGCAGGTGACCAAGCACTGGAAGAGGTAACCCAAAAAGGTTGTGGAGTCTCCCTCAGTGGAGATATTCAAGAACCTCCAGGACACAAGTGTGTGCCATATGCTCTAGGATGATCCTGCTTGAGCAAGGAGGTTGGATCAGTTGAATTATTGTGGTCCCTTCCAAATTACTCCATTCAGTGATGATTACTGAAAAAGGTGAAGTTTGTGAAATGATGTGTGCTATGTGGTTCCCACCACAATGAAAAGGCTGAATTTGACCCATTTTCTCTGTAAGTTCTCATAGTGGAATCATAAGTGAAGCAGAATATTCAGATAAATTAAGTTGGTTTTCTTTCTTTCTTTCTTTAAGGTCTCTTCCAACACCAGTTGTTCTATCTTTCTGTGGTTCTCTGACACATTGGTGTTCTGCATATATTGTCTTCCTTGCTGTATGTCATGTTTCCTAAATTCCAAAGAGAAAAATTCTCATTGAATGCCATATTAACTGATTCATTATGTTTTTCTTCCTGAAATGGTGGTCTAGACAGGCTGGAGTTTAATAGATGCATAAGTCCTCATAGTATGCCCTCAAAATTAAGATGTATCTATTCATGTCTTGGTTTGAAGACAGGTGTCTGCTAANGACTCCCCAGCCGTGGCAGTGCTCCCACAGGGAGAACGTAGGGCGGCAGCTGCCGCCCCCCTTGGGCAGAAAACTGCCGGCACAGCCAGGGGGATGTGCCCTCCAGGAAAACGTCCCCTTCCCAGATGAAAGCTCACTCACCAACGCGAAGCAAAGCAGCGCCGAGCCGAAGGAACTTTCTGCCGCTGGTAGCTGAGGGAGCTCGCAGTTCCCCCACCACTGCCCTCTCTGCCGCCCATGGTCCAAGTGCCTTTTCTGCTGACCACCTCTGCTCTTTCCTCCCCACGCCCAGCTAGCCCTTTTGTCTCTTACAAAAGAAGTTAATGGTCCTTAAGTATCCAGTCATTAGTAACCTAGCGACAGGGAAGGGGAAAAAATTCCACACCTCTCAACCTCCAACAGTTCATAAATAGTAAGTCTATTTGTGAAAAACAAATATAAAAATCCCTTTTCATTCCTTGAATTCACAGCCCTATTCATATGAGATTATCTACTATACCTTGTAGACTCCACATTTTTTAATTTCTGTGCAGGATCTCTCTACATTAAATACAGTAAATTCACCTGAATTACGTGATATTCACCTGATTATGTTAGAATCATGTGATATATGTTATAAGCCAACAAACAGAAAAAATAAATGCCCAGGAACAAGATAAATTTTAACACTGGGCATTACTATACCAGATCAGAGGTAGTGGGATTCCACATCTTCATCAGGAATTTTCATTGTATAAATCCTCTTCGTGGGCCAGATTACTTGCTAAAGTAAGGACACCCTAGGAGACCTCAGGTCAACTAGTAGAGATGTAGGCAGTATTATTATACAGAGTCTCTCTGGCTATCTCTGAGATGCCTTTGCAGAGACATCTACTAATTAAAAAGTGAAGAAATTATTCATCTTTCTGTTACCATTAGTGTCTTTACTAATGGTATTTCTTACAGAGATGGCAAAACAAGATTAAATGTTAAAGGTCAGAATAAAATGGTGGTTATTTAGTTAAGTTCTCATGTATTTTGCAAATGCATTTTCACATTTGTGAAGAGTTGCTAAAAATCCATTTGTTTTTTGTTGGAACAGATAGAATTATGAAGCCATTCCTAGTATCAAAAAACACACAAAAACTCAGAGCAAATTCTAAGTCTTAGAAATCTGTTCCAACTGGTTTGCACACTATACCTATTTCTATAAATGAGGGTAACATCATAAAGAGAACAGATATCATTAGTGGAAGAAAAGGAACAAAAAAGAGCAAGATTTCAGGCTCTCAAATATTTCATTAGGTGAGAAATAGATGTGAGCAAATTAAGTACAGGTATGGTGTACATGAATGATTTGCCTGTTATTTTGTTTTCGTTTTTTTTTTTTTTTTATTAATGAAGGAAAATCTTTGTCTGTGAAACAGAAAGGTCTGTTTCACAGATCTTAGTTATATGTGATTAGCTTTTGTGGACTAAAAAAGTAAAGAGTTGTATGTAATTTGAAATGTTTCATACTTTTCAGCTCTGGAAAGGGTTTGCAGTAAGTACATGCAGAGTTTAAGCTATTACCTGAGCAGTGAAGTGTGAAACAGAGAGAATGTAATTAAGAAAGGGGAAGAGCTGCTGGTGACATCTGGGAGATATCTTTGAGTTCTTTAATACAAAGCATATATATACATATCAAATAAAATTTTGTGAGTGCGTGGAGTGTGTAATGTAAATAATTCTCAGATGTTCATTTTGGTAGGTTTGGGATTTCCTGCATTCTTCACAAACAGAATTTACACTTTCCATTGATGCCAACTTTTAGCATAACTGTCTAGACTAATGTAAAGTGTTCATTTTCCAAGTGGTAAGTGATTGCCAGTGGCAAAGTAGCAAATGATTGTGTAATACAACTCTGAAACAAAGATGTCAAAGTCTACTGCTCATCTCTGAAAAATGTGGCAATATTTATGTCACTTGTAACACTGAAGATTTTTTTTTCTAATATAAATTTACTGTCGAAAATGAAAGACATTGCAGCTACTTTCAATCAACTAGACCACTGTTAAATGAGTTTCCAGTTCTTATCCTTCTGTTTTCAAAGGTCAGAACAATACTTCATCTTTGTTATTCCAGTAGTGTTATGAAGTATGGTATTATTTAAGTGGGAAGCTTCTTCAGTCTTTTCTGTATTGGACAGGTATTTCTCCTGACACACATTAAACTTGGATTCTTTTCACAAAAAAAGGCAAATATGACAATCTGTAGGCATAAATACCAGAAACACATAAATACACAATGCCAAGGAACTTGTGTTGTTTTATACATCATCAACTGATCATATGTAGAAATAAAGCAGTAGGTAGTATCTCTCTGTTTATGTAATTAAATATCTGGGATTTGACAAATTCATCTATGATAATGCTGTACTTTTATTGGCTGTAAGGGAGTTGCAGTACTGTCAGCATAGGCTATACAGGACATTTAATTTTCATGTTCAAAACTTCAGTAGTTGTTAACTGTCATCTTCCCAAGGTGTTTGGGATGTTAGCTCTAATACAGAGAAATTGGAAAAAACTTGCTTTTATGTTCAATCAGTTAAATTCCTAAAACTGTTCCTGTGGATTCTTATGCATGGAAATGCAAATATTTGTTTTAAAAGAGGGTCTTATCTAATTCAATTCCTAGAATGTATAGACTTTTTAAAATAAATAAAAGTAAGTATATTTAACATCTAATTTTTCATGTCACTTTTTACTACCAGTAGATCTGGTGTTTTTCAGGCTAAAAAATACTGCCTGGGCTAAATGTTGACATGAAACTTTTATATTACATCTTCATTTGATCTTGAAGAGAACATCTCTTGAAGAGATGGTTAGTCTCAAAAATAGAGAACTCTTTAAAATGCTTGGGAGATGTAGCCAGGGGAGAGACAGTGTTTGGGGGGAGGTATTAAAAGAGAAACATCTCTCCAACTAGTTATTTGCATGCTGAAGATAAAAGCTCTCTGCCACTTTTAGATTATAAATATGCTGTCTGTGCTCAGTCTTGTGGGCATCTCTATTCCCCTTATTTCATATTTTGTTTTCATGCCTCTTTTAAGTCCTTCAATTATGGCTAGACCCTTCAAGGAAAGGAATACTTTTCCTGATGCGTAATCCCATTTCATTCAAATGAAATATAATGCAGCTACAGATGATATAAGCATATCAGAGATGAGCTTATTGTTTTATTGTTTTTTTTTTCTTTTTCTTTTTAATTAAATGCATTAGCTAATATAAAAGAAATGGAAAAAATGTGAATGACTAAGGGGAAAGGCTTACTAAGACCTTCCCTAAGGGTTCAACAAACTGAACTGCTTCATAAATTACCTTGTGTTCCTATTATTTTTTGACTTTTGCCATTGCTACTCACTATTACAGTAGTTTCTGATTTATGAGTTATGATTTATGATTCATGCCTTCATGATTTTATTTGGCAATCACTCATAAGTGAAAACCACTTTGCTTGACAAATTAGGCTATTCTTAAAAATCCTAAGTTTGTTTAAATCAGTTACCTTCAAAACCATAGAACATATAGGAGAAGGACACTTTTTGTTGTTTTCAACAAAAAATGTTGCTTTTAGAGAAGCATACAGGAATTTCTGTTCTGATTTTCTTGTAATCATAAAACTTGAAAAAAATTCTGTTTTCAATTATGTACTAATTCCCCAGTGATCTTGCCTTAATTATTCATGCAGTTACTTGGATCAAATTCTGCCTTCCCCGTTCACCTGTGGCAATAGGTTCTTACCCTTCAAGTTGTAACTAGAAAAGAATCTCACAGACATGGTCACACAGAATATTCTGAGTTGGGAGGCACTGACTGAAATTTTTTTCAGTCTAATGTTGCACAGAATGGGTGTGTCATAACCTTGCTCACAAAGAGCCTTCACAATGTCACCAATTAAAATTTGTTTAACCTAAGAACACCTGCAAAACAGGGACATAATTTTTATATGTTTAGAAATAATCTTGATAAAATAGGATTTATTCTGACCAGAATTTCAGTGAAGTACACTGTGGCGGTGGATTATACCAACACTGGTGGAAAACCTCCTAAACTAAGCACCCCCTGGAAAACACAATGGTCTTTCCCCAGAACTGTGTAATCCCCTATCTTTGTAACCTGACCCTAAATCCTACCCTTCCCTACTCCCCGTTGGTTAAGGGGACTTCTCCCCGCCTCCTGTTCTCTGGCCTCAGATCGTCCCTATAACTGGAGGCTCTCGGGGCCATCTTGTCCTCTTTCTACCTTGGATCCCTTCAGAAATAAACGTCTGGAATTTCCAGGAGAGAGGGCCTCTGAATTCTTTGTCTCTGGGGCTGCCTGAGCTGTCCGGCTCAGTGGGTGAGTGAGAATTGTGCCTGACACCGGCACGGGTGTGAGGAAAGCCGTTCTGTACAGCACCAAAAGCAGTGCTGGCTGAAGTGATCTCTCCCAGCCATAGAGACACTCTCGGTAAAAGCAGAGGCTTATTCCAAACCCCTCCTCGCCCACAGCAGTACACTTTGCAACATGAAATAATACAAATATAGTAGTAGGGAAGAAGAAAAACATGAAGGAGAAGAAAATAATTTGATGTTTCTTCCAAACCCAGGGACCTTCCAAATACATTGCAAAAGATAAAGGCAATAAGTTCCTTTTAAAAAAAATAAAATCACTCTCCAACCATAAGTATAAAACTATCTTAATTTCTGTTTACAAAAACCTATTATCTCTACCAGTTTATACTGCATTTTAGTTCATATATGTCTGTTTTTCTGCTTTCCTTACTCAAAGTTTTATAATCTATTATTACAAGTTTTCTACCAAGAAGGAGAGGAGAGTGATATCATCCACCATGCCTACTTTTATTTCTCATTAACTCATGGCTAATTACCACTGCTATTACTGTCATTGACTGTGATTTATGCATCTGCAGTTTCAAGCATCATTCAATTGTGAACCTTAAAAATACATTTTATCAGTTCTTGTTCTCCAGGTATACAGAGTTATGATGTTCACTTAATATATTAATCAAGCATCAAACCTCTCCTTAATGTTTTGCAGCTTCTTTTTTGTGTGTGTGTGTGTTGTAACCACCATACATTCAAAACAACCTTCTAGATAAAATACAATTTGTAAGATAATGAAAAATTCAAAAGTCTGTTAATGTTTGTGTCCAGCTTGTAATTCTGAATACACCGTATTCATGTTAGCCCAAGGATCACACTTTGTTTTCACCACTATTAAGTCTTAATAGACTTGCCTTATTCATTAGTGAGATGAAAGGCAATTATACTGGTTGCTTCTGATATTAAATTCTTTCAAACAGGTAAGATAAATCTTACCTACCTTAGAATCTTACCCCAACTCTTTAAGGCAGAGTATTTAGATATTTTAGTAACCATTCTAGTGAATTAAGAGATAGGCTTTTGGGGTTTCAGTTCTTTGGCCTGGTTCATATATCTAGTCTGATATGCAAGACACACTTATTTTTCTCAGTGGTAGGGAAGGTAGGGTAGGTTTGATAGTTTATATATAGATATTTTATGTCATTAGTGAGTATGGTTTGCTTTTTTGTTATTCGTGGGATTTGTGGAAGCAGGTAGAGAGGTCAGGCAGACAGGCTCCAAGATGGCGAAGAGAGAGCTTTATTTACAAGAAGTTCTTTTTATACACACTAATAAACAATTGTCTATTGGCCAAAGACAATCCACCCCCAAAGACCTATTGGTTATGGCTCGTACACCTCTAACACTAAACACAGAGATTAAGAAAGTACAGTTTATCTATATTCTCCATGAGAGAGAAAGAAAAATCCTAAAACACTGCAACTACAAGTGAGGATTCACCTGGAATAATTTGTGCAATGTTGACGGTTTTTCAAAACACACTGGAAACACTCCTCTTGTAGATG
The DNA here is from genome assembly GCA_013400915.1 of Pardalotus punctatus. NCBI lineage: Eukaryota > Metazoa > Chordata > Aves > Passeriformes > Pardalotidae > Pardalotus > Pardalotus punctatus. Next base: position 361,276 of record VZTX01007324.1, on the reverse strand, counting down.
TGGACTACTGGATCTCATTTCCTTTTCTAGGATTTTGCCTATGGTAAGATTCCAACTAAGGAGACTTACCTTGTCCTTGTTGGCTTGCCAGGTTCTCCAGGACTGCTGTGTGGGCATGCTGACCGACAGGATTTATTACTCAGCCTCTGCTTTCCCTGTTTGTCAGCGTCCAAAGAGGGCAAGTTCACCATTTGCTTGCACTGGGTCTCTTGAAAGAATTGAGGGGGTTACAGTTCTCAAATCTCTTCTCTTGGCTACAGGTCTTTATGTGCCTATTTTTGCATAATTCCTTCTCTTCCCCAGGAATTACTTAATTTCATTAAAAACACCTTACTTACCAAAATAGCTCCAGAATGCCACACACAAAACGTTGCTCTGTACCTTGAGGGAGGCAATTTTTCTAAGTAATCTCTGAGTAAGTCACAGAAACCACAAATGAATTCAATGTACCGTCCTTCAGTTTCACTTAGCACACACACATGGCATGTCTAATCTCTGCTGCTAGAGAGAGAAAGAAAAATCCAAACTGACATTTAACAGAAAAAAAAACCTGAATTAATAGAATAAAGAAAGAATTATTATGGTCCTGGCTTCAGTCAGTGGAGTCAATTAACATTTTGCTGGTAGAAGCAGACAATGACTCTGAATTTATTAAACTATACATGAACTACCCTGCTTGCTTGAAAAGCAGTACAACATAAAACTCTAGTATTTCAGTGAAGCACGGCACCAGTTCTCAAGTTGTTTATCTTTAATGATGCATCCTCAGTAAACATTGCTATATTGTGAGACCTTACAGATTGTTTTTAAATACCCTGTGAAATGAAGAATAATCAGCCTTTGAGAAATAGGATATTGCACAAATTCCTCTGTGTCTTTTGTATTCAGATGTGGGAATGCTAAAATCGCTCTTTAAAAAGTTCAGATATGAAATGAGCCTTTTAATTCTCACACTGAATGTTAGCAATAACATCTGAATTCTTGTACAATATCACAACACTTATCTCAAACAGAAAAATAACCCTTGGTAATGAGAAAAAATAACTGCTATTTGAAACTTCAATTTTCTCCTGGTCACCTGTAAAACACAGAGCAACTCAAAGTGGATGAAAATAGAATACATCTTGTAAGCACCAGGTTATTTGCAACAAGAAGGAATTATGACGCAAGAGTTGAACAATTGCTGTCAATCTGTAGAATAGGGATTTAGTTAAAATCTAAACATCTGAATTATAAAGTGTGATATCTGAAGGCATAATAATTTGGAAATTAAATGTTAAAGGACTTTCAGTTTGTCTGTTTTTCTTATGTTTGCCAGACTGATGCTTGTTCTGGCAACTGAACTTATTACTGAAGACACTACATTATTGTCTATGAGGCATGACACTCATGACAAAAGCTTATGGTGGTGTAGGTGCCTTAATCATCAGTGCACGCTTTCACAAATCAGAATATGTGACAAAATAAAATGCCTTTTTGTACATTAAATCTTTTTCACTTTGTATGCATGCACATATACATAGGAGGCTTTAAGGAGTTGTTATTAAAAAAAAAAAAAAAAAAAGAGAGGATTTTAAAATGAGAATGAAGACCTGGGCAGTAAATTCCCACATTTATTTGTACTTAAGGAATTAAGTCAACTCACCAGAGAGATCAAATACACCATTATTTAATCATACTTATTTCTATATTGTTAACATACACGTGTTAACACAACTGAAAGTTGCTTAATTCTGAAAGTAACTGCTGTAATATATAATAGAACATTATCTTCAGGGAAAAGTAGAGGGTACCACTCCTATCCACCATGAAAGTTCTGATATTAATGACATTTAAATGTTCCCATAGGTATTGTGTTGAGGGATAAAAACCAGAAAGCTGATCAGGGAAACTATTAAAAAAAATAACCCAATTGCTCATTTTCCTCAGAGATACTTAAATATTTCTCTGACAATTTTAATGGATGAAGTACAAATAAAGTCCCAAGCTTTTGCTAAATTTTCTGAATGTATTCTTATCAAATACATAAAATTGTAGCTTTAAGTGAACCATTTCATGATAAACATTAAAATATTGTAGGATTAGACTTGTTAATTCTCAATCTAACTGTAATAGGTCAGCATACCACTGATTATTCTGGAAAGGTTGTATACGTTTACCATATTTATTACCAATAACTATTTAACCCTCTTTACTTCAAAGTATTTCAGACGTGTCCGTCTAACCATGCTGGTACAAAATATATGAAAAAATTGTACCACCTTTTGAGAAAAATTTGTTAGGCAGATAAAGAACAGATTCATACTCAGTGAAGCCTTTGATATGTGGCAGAACTCCGTGGACTTCAGTGGTACATAAGCGCAGATTGTGACTAAGCTCTTAATTTTGTTACTGAAGTGAGATCTACAGACAAACAATATATAGTGCATACCTACCAAAGAATGGGTAACTTCAGGGTAAGCAAGTGTATTATGGAATTGTGTAGATCAGAGAATGATTATGCCTTTGGAGGCAGAAGATGTAGAGGCAGTAACCACTGAAAAAAACTGATAGCTTCAGGAATACTGTTCACTATGCAAAGATATCTTAAATTATGTCTGAATTATATATCTGGGACATGTCAACCTTGAATATTCTCAGTGATAGAATGAGTCCTACATTCTTCCTCAGCATAATTCATTAAAAACTTAATTTCAGATTAGCTTTTTCTTTAATATCAAATAAATGCTTCCCACTCCCTCCTCTAAAGACTATTTTTTCTTTTGTTATTGCTAATAAAAGAAAATAATGTATTACCACCTTCATAGGTTCCCTTTATGTTTTTTCTGGCAAGTTTGCCTGTCTCCTTTCCTCTGAATTAGCAGCGCAATTGCTCATAACCATTATTCATAGGGTGCTGCTTTCCTCAAGCCTTTAAATAAGTTTTCTTACTTTATTTTTTCAACTCCCTGCAGGTTTCCTGATTTGTTTCTTTCTCCCCCTGTCTTTATCAGATGTACACCATGGTATTTTCCACAGCTGTTTTTCCATGTCAAGAGATATATTAAACAAATTTTCCATTTGTACTTAATCTCTCTTTACAAAGCTAGCAGTATAATGCCCAGAACCTATAGACTAATTATATTTCACTGGACTTTAATTTGTTTGGTTTTTTTAGAGGAAACACTAATAAAGAGGCAGATAGGGACAGATTATTTAAGTGCTGTGCCTATTTTAATAACTTGGTCACTTTATGGGGTTCCTAAGGTTGTTTCTTGTATTTTCTCTGCGGCAACTTTGTTTATTCATCTCTTTGTTGATGACTTCTAAATGTTTCTGAGTCCCTTTCAGAACTCAACATGAACAGCTCTAGCAGATTTCTTTCTTTCTTTCTTTGAAAGAAAGAAAGAAATCTGCTTACAAAAGAGCTAAGAATATTCAATGTACTGCATAAGCTAAGTTAATGAATCATATGGCTTAAACTAACAATGCTGATAAAAAGTGACATCTCATACTTTAATGATCACTGAATTCTTTCTACTTTATTGATTTACTACAGTGTAGACAGTAATGGATATTTTGCTAGGTATTAAGTAGGTTTTCAGGATAATATTCAGCTCACTGAACACTTCCTTTTTCCTCACAAATTTTATCTCATTCAAATTAACCATCTAAATCTCAGTCAAAACAGGAATATAAACATCTTCACCTATATAGTTCTGAGTCTAATAAATCAGCCTACAGCAACTCTCAATGTTCTCTCCTAAATATATAAGAGATCTTAAATAGAACACCATGAAAAGGCCTTCATGAATCCATGAAAGCTATGATTTTTAAGAGAAAGGATGGGCCTGTTTATTCTAAAGACAAATATCTCTCCTGGACTTTGTCTTACCTTTTAACAGAGTGGCATCTGCATATAATCTAAACCCTAAAATGAAAACAGGGAAATGTCACACTCTGTTGGAATCCTAAAATTCCATCTGGAATCTCTTCTGCTATTTAGCTTCATTAAAGGCAAAATTATTTGTGAAAGATACATGAAAAACAGATGGGAAGAACACCCCAATTTAAATAACTTAATCTGTGGTAGGTTTTTGGGAAGTGCCCTACACAGTGATGTGCACCCAGAAATATGCCTGGGCTTAATTTGTAAAGGAGCTGCAGTGGAGGAAAGGAGAATCTAGGAATGACAGCACATCAGGGATTCCTCATGTTTTTTTTTTTTTTTGTTTTGTTTTGTTTTGTTTTGTTTTGTTCTGTTCTGTTTTGTTTTGGTTGGTTGGTTGTTTTTTGTTATTGTTTTTTTTCCTCTCTATCCTTTAATTTAGTGAGATAAACCTTGCTTTACATAATATACATATAACATATAAATTTAGATGTATATATATAGGTGATTAAATATAGGAATTATAATAAGAATTACAGTAGTTTTAAAAAAACAAAGGAGGAACAATCTAGAACACCTCCAGAGCCTTTGAGAGGTCTTTTGCCGTTCGGAGAAAATAATCACATGATGCACTTACAGGGAAATAAAAAAAAAAAAAAAATCTGTGACATTTTCAGCTAATTTTGTCAATTCTTGAAGCAGCATGTCAAAGGAGTAATTTTCTCCTTTGGGTATGGGTCAAGGTAAAGAAGAAAAAAATATTATTTTATGGGGGAAGACGTATGGAAAGTAGGATTCAAAGATAATTTAAGGGATTCATGAGGTAGCAGAATTGTTGCAATGATAATTAACACCGTGTGCCTCAAAAGTTTAAATTACATTTAGGAAAAGAAAAGCAGGCCCCCATCTCCCCAGAGAAATCCTAAAAAGCCACAACACACAAAAACCCCAAACCAAACAAACAATAACACTGAGAAGAACTGAGGATAAACCTTTTGAGCTGAACTACCAAAAACTTATATTTTATACACCTTATAATCTAACACAAATCTCTGCTAGTTGGTCGATATTGCAAGATTTATTAACTTATGCCAAAGAAAGTTACTAGCTTTCTGGTCTGTGACTGCTGTGACTGTTAAATTTTTTTGATAGATCAGAGACACCTTGTTAAGTACAAGCCAAAATTTCTCAGGATGTAGAGCTCTGTCATTTATCATCTCTAGTTTAATATGAAAATTACATTAGTAAATGTCTTTAATGCTGATTGACACATTTTAATGACTGGGCAAATGAAAAGTATTAATCTACAAAACACCTTAGAGGGGAGGAAGGGTGGATTAATTTTATGTCGTTCAATTCGGTTGTTTATTAAGTTTGGTGCAACAGTATTGAAGAAGTGACAAAATATGCATTTTGAATAGGAGAACAAAAGTTAAACTTCATACACCAAGTGTTTAATGATCAATAACTTCAGAGAAATTAGAGTTCCATCTTTTTTTTTGTTTATATCTAGCTGTGTTTTACATATCAGAAGCCTGCTATGTTTAGAGAATCTTTTTGCAGCAATATCCATTGCTTCTCTTTTTTTAAAAAAAAAAAATTTAATCTGAGTACTTTTTTTAATCAGGACAAAACAGATGTTTTGCAATATTGTAAAAATATCTCTATCTGTGTCTGGAAATTTGAATCAGGAGACAATGAATGATGACAGCTTCTTATGGGTGTTTATATACTGAGATCTCTGAAATCCACATAATTATGGTAGAGCTAGATTAGATCTTGGATCAGCTTCAAGGATTTTGCACTGAAAGTATGTTTCCTTTATTACAGAGTAATAAAAAGAAAAGAACTATAGCTTTTCTTCTTCTGTCATCAATATTATTGTATAGCTTTTGAGTGCTATTGAATTGGCTGAAAGTCTCCACTGAGAAATATTGTTTACCTGTATTCTTATCAAGCAATGATGAGTGAATGAACTCAATGCACCAGAATAAAATGTGGTGAAATATGCTGACACTGATGAAATTCTTCATTGTAGTGTTAATAAATTCAACACAGGAGTTTTTACATGAAACTAATATGAGATATTCAGCTCATGGACATCTTGTTTGTTACCAAGATTGGTATTTGGCAAAGATTTTTCATTAGACTTAGGGTTTCCCCCCAAAGTGCTGAACATGAATAGCAAATTCCTAGTTCCTTTTGGATATTCTGGACTAAACTAACAATTTTCCATGCATTTGTTAGCATTCAAATTTCATAGTACTTTTTTGAATTTTTTCTGTTTCTAATATGTGAAAAGTTGTCTTATAAATATGTCTTAAAATGTCTAAATAAAAAGCTTAAAGACTGCTTTATTATTACTGTGTCAGGTTCAGTGCATTGATCTCTGAAGAAATAAATCTATAGCAGATAATTTAGGTATACCAAATCTATTTTTATGCAATAAGCATCAAATTGGGAGAATGAACATATTGATTTTACATTTCTTTTACACTAAAAAGCTAACAAAATAAACCTATGTTACAAACAGTAGAACAATTATAGTTTTAGAAGTTCTTACCTAATATCAGAACACAGGATGCTGTAAATATTAACCGGTGTACAGGTTAGGAGCATATTATTACATTTATATTGTCATTTTAGTATAAGCATTCAAAAATCTGCGGTAGTGAATCCTTTGAACAATGAAAATATTGCAAAGCTTAAGTTCTGAAACGATGGACAGTTTATCCTCAATCGCACAAAAAGGATGACAATCAAAACAAAAGAAAACCATTCTTGAACATGGCAGATGGAAAACTTTCTAAATTATATTTTCTTAAGCGTTTACACGCTTCGTGTTGAGAGGCTTGTCTTCATAAGGTTTCTGTAACAAGTAGGAGCAGGAACCTAACATTTAAGTTGAGAAATCCTGGAAATCCTTCCTCTGGAGAATCAAAAGTGCCTCTGATCAGGAAGCAGTTAAGGGGTTGGAGAGCCTGGCACCTCATATTCTTAGGAAGTCTTAGAGTTTCTGTTTCTCATAAATTGTCCTAGTAATCTGTCTAAGACATTTCTCAGGACCCACTAGACAAAGTCTCCTAAGTACTGTTCAAGTGACCTGTTTGGTAGTTGAGGGAGTGACAAGGATAAATCAAAGGTAGTGGGATGGGAATCACTCTGGATTTATACACCTGTATTTAAACATCTGCAATGCCAACATCTAAAAGTGAGCTGCTGACAACACTCCAAGTGTTGATAATGTAGTCAAAATTTTCACATGTAATCTAGAGCTGCTCACGTATGGTAAACACTTTAAATGGATCAACTGAATGTGGTCTCTAAGCATCAAAATATAGAATATCCTGAGTTGGAAGGGACACACAAGGATCATCTCATCCTTGCACAGGATGGCCCCAAGAGTCACACCATGTGCTTGAGAGCATTGTTCAAATGCTTCTTGGCCTCTGTCAGGCTGGTGCTGCGACCATTCCTTGGAGAGCCCATCCTAGTGCCCAATCACCCTCTGGGTGAAGAGCCTTTTCCTAATATCCAACTTAAACCTCCCATGACACAGCTTCATGACCTTGCCTCAGGTCCTATCACTGAGAATCACTATCAACACAGAGAAGAGATCAGTGCCTGCCCCTTCTCTTCCCTTCGTGAGGAAGTTGTAGAGTGCAATGAGGTCTCCCCTCAGTCTCCCCTTCTCCAGGCTGAACAGACCACATGATCAGAGCCATTCCTCTTAAGGCTTAGGAAATGGGTTTATATTTCACATCTCCATTTACTGCCATGAAAGCTTAGACTCATCCCTCACATGCAGATCCTTAAGTGTAAATGTCTACATCTGAACTGGAATTCCACTCTTTATTTCTGTTCACATTTAGCTAAAATCAATTTATTCCTACAGAATTCCTTTTTCTTAATGAATTACAATTCCGTCAGGGAACTTCAAATGTTAAGAAGTTTACTGATATTAAATCCAATATTTTTTACCATCACTGACTTTTAAATGCTTCAAATGTGATATGAAAAAACACTAATGCTTAATTATTTCCTCTATTCCATTGACTAGTATGTGTTCATCATACTATTTTTTATCACCTCTTTTCCTGCTTTATCAAAGGAAAACAATTTCATTCTTTCTTGCTTTTTGTACAAGAAAGTATTCTCTATTCCCATTAACAAATCCCTTAATTGGTTCTCTGTCATCTTTTTTTTTAACCTTTTGGCAGGTTTTTTCACCCAGCTTTCAAGGTCCAAACATTATTTTGGCTTTAGAGATTTCTTATCTTTTCTCATCTGAACTTTAAACCATTCTTCACTCCCATGTGCACAGATAGATATTAAGCACAATCTTTAATGAGTGATCTGCAGTATCTCTTTCTTAAATTGATACAATAGATAAAGGACATGATAAGATGCATGAATAGTGATACTTTGCTTTCACAATATAGTTTGCATACATTTTAATAGAGGAAATGCCAGACCTGCAGAAAGTTTTCCTGATTACATGTGAATAGTTAATTTGTATTTGTAATATATACATATATTTATGAGGAATGCAATTAATTTTCAAACATTTACAACTGGCAATAAAAGTTAATGTTATTTCAGGGGAAGAAAAAGCCAGCTTTTTCTGTAGTGTTTTGAGTTTAAACTTAATTCTTAGTCCACCTTTCCTATACTGCCTTGAATAAACATTATATCGCTAGTTAATTGTAGAACAACTGCTGTGCACTGTGGCATATATTAGAATTAAATGGTTAAAGTAGACTTCATAATAGCATGATGTATTTCACAAGTACAAAAATTATTGTCCTTTCCAACAAACATAATGGTGTAAAAACTACAGCAACATCAGAAACGGCAAAAGACTGGAAAAGCGAAGTGTCCTTAACGAACATAAAAATTTCTGCACAGAATTTTAAAAATGCCTTTTTCCTATGACTGACACAGTTTGCAAGGAAAGGAACAGTTAATGTGAAGCAAAGTGTAAACTTGACAGGTGAAACTGCTATCAAGAACTATACAGTTAAAGACACTTAATGAAATTGTCAGCTGATTTTCCAGACATCTGAGGAGCCTGTATAATAGAACAGATGATGAGAAAAAAACAGAAGCAGAGATTTTTGATAACAAATTAAAGTTTCGGTTAAGAAGCTAGTTCAGAAAAAGTCTAGGACAAAAGGCTTCCAGAAAGCTAAGAAACAGCAACACATCAGTCATGTATAGAGGTGAGTTACTACAGTCAAAGAAACAGAAAGCTCATATGAAAAATCAAACTGGCAGAAAAATAACTGGTATTGGCAGAATGAAGAAAGAGAACTAGAAAGGAGCAATAAGAAAAGCTTAATTTTGTTTTGGATGATGTGAAAAATAGAATGAGATTTTAAAAAAAAACAAGTAGGAAACAGCAACAGCAGATTTTAGGTAGATTTGCTGGAATACTTGGAAAGCTAGGAAAGCTGATTAATCAGGACTGGATCTGAGTAAAGAAATTATGTTTATCTAATGTGATTTTAGCTGTCTGTAATAACGACACCATAAGGGATTCTAGATGCCTACACTGGGATTAGACATCTAAGTATTACACACAAAACTGACAAAAATATCATAGGAGTCAGTCAGAAATATCAAAAGGAGTCAGGATAGGGATAAAAACAAAAACAAACAACCAAAACAAACCTACAGTTAAAAAGAGACAAACAGAAATAACCTAAAGCTAACTGCAAGACTTTTCCCCAATCAGAAAGAACCTAGGTCAAGAGAAAACACTTACTTTTAAATTGTAGAAGGAAATCTAGAATTCAAAGTGTTATTCAACAGCTATTAACCTCTGAAGAGTTTTTCCTGTGGGGAAAAAAATGTCCTTTTCTGTGTGTGCTAGTTCCTATCTTCTTCCAGATATAAATTTCATTCACCTCAGATCTTTACTGGGTTCATGCTTTGGGTTGATCAGTAAAGTACGCAAGAGAACTGAGAAGAAAAAGGGGGAATAATTAGTTTGGGTTTTTTTTCAGTCTTAAGCAATTTATATTCATTCATACACACAAGCAAAACACCCCAGTGTAATAACATTGTTACAAATGTAAATTCAAAAATTCTAAAGTTCAGAAGAACCAAGGAAAGACTTTCTTTAAAACCATAATAAATTAACTCCTTTATACTTACACATTATTATTTTGGTTTTGGGGTTTTTTTTTTCTTTTGTGGAAAAAACAACCAAAAAAAGTTAACTGAGAGAGAATTTAAAAGAGTTCCAGAGGACAAATAGATACATGAAGTAGTAATTATTTAGATAACTAATCATTGTTAGTTAGATGAACTAACAATGATTGTGACAGTGAGATGTTTTACACTGTACTCTAATGGATGAAGTTGATATTAAAGTTGTGGAAAAAGGAAGGTAAAACACATGTGCACACATACACATATTTATAAATGTGCTTTGTAAGCTGAACACTGTTTGAATGATTTTTGAATTTATAGTGCTACTTCATTTGGCAAACCCACTTGAACCATTTACTTAAATATTGTAAATATTTACCATAGTGAGATATGTTATTATATAGTATAAACAATTTTGTAGCTGAGAAAATGATTCTATGTAAATTAAAAGTCTGACTTTGTGTTAGAGAACCGTATTTCATTAGTAACTTGTCCTTTATTTGTAAAGTAAGCAACATGAAATTAGACTGCAGTACTGTTACATGTGGCTGAGCTATTAGAAACCATGGAACAGAGTGTGGCTTGCAAAAGGAAAGGACAGTATGGATTCTAACTTTAAAAGAAACAAAAGAATCAGGATTAGAAATTTTCCTAATGAAGAAAATTACAGACAGATTTTTTTATTTATTTGAATTTCCTAGTAGGATTTAAGATTTAAACTTTGGTCTGAAGATGATCAAATATGTTTTATGTTATTGTACATTTAACAACATGAATTACAGTAACTGCAAAAAAGTAAAGCAAAGGAAGCTTCATTTCAGGCTGCATGTGTTTACTAGGAGTCTTGGGGTTTTATTCATGAGGTTGACCTATGTTGAAGTCTGTAGTGGTATGCTTCAGTCATATATTTGGTATAATTTTTATAGTTAAATTAAAGTCAGATTCTGTATTTGGCCTCATGCTGCAAAGGAGAGACCACCTTAAAATACAAAGCAGAATGATCAGCTTAATTAGCCAGTATGTCAGTGCTTTAATTTCAGTGGAACTCACTGAAGAACTACTAGCATGGTTTCAATACCTTCCTCCGGTGTTTTTTCCTGCTTGTAAAGTTATTTCAAAGGACTTCACTAGCCAACGGTACATGAAGAAAAAGAATATGCAAAGCCACTAGGATTTTAATTTCAATTTTAAATTCTTGAAAAAATACAGCTTACTGTCATTGTTCCATCTAACAGCTGTTTCTTATTGTAATTTTAGCTTCTAAGACATTATTAACTAATATGCCTCACTTAAACTTTTTCTTTCCTTTTTTATTAAATCTTCAGCTAAAACAAAATTAACTGCCTTAAAAAAGTAGGGAATGCTTAAATTCACCGTGTTAAGGGATTTTATGGCACATTCCTTGCAATGCTTGAAGTAAAAAGTTAAAAGTCTGTGTTTGCTTAATGCTTATATGATTTTATAGCACAAAACTGGAAATCTTCATGTTGGAAAATCAAGAGGCATTAAATGTAGTTAATACAATTTAGTCCTGTGGAGAAAAGTGGTTGAAAATTCATCTCTACCCTTTTGGAATGAATAACCTAGATCAGGAGAAGGTGAAGTCTGGGATTAGTTGATAGGTGTAGTCCAGTTTCATTTTCTATATGGACAGATAATTTAGGTGCTTTTGCCATCTGTTTTGCTGACAGTAATCAGTTTCCTTTTCCAGGTTGGAATGGGTTTTCTATTTGGAGAACAGATTTGGAAAAGGGCTTAGTAACACTAAGGATTAAGGCTCCCCTGGATATTCTCCTTAAACTGAGCTTCCCAAAGAAGCCTAAAGGATCTTTCTGAACTAAAAAACCCCCATGTTTTATTAGAAAACTAACTAGAATAATGTATATATTTTGAAACAGGGGCTGCTCAAAGTGAACAGATTAGACAGAATAGAGATACAAGAAACTTATAAAAAAATAATCTCCATGTACGCTGTGTCCTTCTATATTGGGAGTTGCATTCACATATAGTTTTTGTCAACTTAGTAGCTCCCCAAATTCCTATATGCTCTGCTATCGCAAACACTGGTTGTGCTATCTGTTTTTCAAATATTCCTTGAATATACTTGTTTCCACTCTTCCTGCCCTTCTACAAAATCTGGAAACTACTGAGCTCACTCATTCACTGCCAAAGGCAGACACAATCTCATGTTCTCTCCAGTATTCCCACAACATTCAGTCATCAGGTTTTTAACTGATGATAGCATAGAAAATGGGAGAAAACAGATATAACACATTATATTCATCACAAAAGCTAAGACTTGCCTTGTTCCACTAAACAATGTTGAACAGAGAAGTTTATGTCATCACTCTAGGCAACTCAAAGGAAAATGTTGAAGAAATGAAACCTAAGATAAAAATACTAGTGTTGGCATTACAGAAAACAGAGAACTTGTAATTGGAAAGGACCTCTGGAGATCCTAATTCAGGACTAAATTCAGAATTATATCAAGATCAAGTCCTTGAAGGTCCTTAAACATTAATATTTTCCAATAATGAAATTTTTACCATCACTCCAAGCCTAACCACTCTCTTTACAAATTTTTCTTATCCTTATAGTTAAATAGAATTTCTCCTGCATCTGTTGTTTCTTGTCCCATTGTGTGTACCTGTGAGAAAAGTCTGGATCCACCTTTCATTTAACATTTCTTCGTGTTCTAGAAATCAACAGTAATATCCCTTTCTGTGTCATCTCGTGTCTAAACAAACTGGTCTACCTTAATTTCTCCTGGTACATCTGGTGCCCCGGGCTCTCTAAGTGACCTGTTACAGATACTTTCTAACTTGGCACTGCTCTGGTCTGGGGGTCCCAAATCCGGGCATACGTGGCAAATGGAGCACCACAGAATGATATTCACTGTCCTCAGCCTGCTCTTGCTGAGGCCACCTTTCATCTCTGCAGGCACACTTCCAAAATATCCAGCTTGCAGTTCAAACTCACCCACCACCAGAGTGAGAAAACCTTCCCCTGCAGCTAAAACTAAGCTCCTGTACATGTGTAGCTCCTTTTCAACCATATTACCTGGCCTACTCAGATTTAGAATTTATTCCCCCTACTGTAGTAATCATGAAATAAATGGCAAGAATATGTTCACTAAATCTCACTAGAATACCTGGGTGAACAGCTTGCATGAGTGAAAAGGAGTAACAGCTGCTTCTATCTCTCATATAGAAACATAAACACTTAGCAGAAGAGACCTACCATTCTTGAGAAGTTTCTTAAATACATTACACATTCTAGATATGTAAGCACATCTTGGTGCTTGATCACGGGTCATGGAATCTCATTGGTCCTTTTCTTTCCCCCAGTGACTTAGATGGGCTAAGGAGGCAAACATCTTTTATTGGGCTCCTAATCTCAGATGAAATTAATCAAGTTCTTTGGGAAAGAAAATCTAGTATCAGACACTCAGTCCCAAGTGCCCAGTGGTATTCCCCAAGAGAGAAACAGAGAGAGAACTTTGGGGTGGTGGTGGTGGGAAACCAACTAAATAAAGGGGTACAGTGTTTCCTTGTAGGGTTTCTTAAATAAATCCCAGGAACATAGCACATAATTGTAAAAGATTAATCTCCAGAAGATGTATGTATATTATAACACTTTTATAATATTTTGCTGTTTTGTACAATATCTTTTAAATTATTATTATTATTAAATAGCTATTAGCCTCAAAGACAGACAGTTCTTTTCTGTCTGAAAAATATAGACGTAAAGATTTCTCTTTTTAAAATTTCTTCATGAGGTGTTCAAATGCCACAAAGGTACACTTGTTCTCTTAGAAATTATTACATTTCTTACAAATATGCAGATTTTGCAGTTTATGCTGCCTTTATTTGTTTCTTTTTCTATTTTCCAGTGTCTTTCATGTAGATATAGCCTTCCTAAAATTTAGACAATATTCCTATGTCCACTGTAAAATATGACAGGAAAGTAAATTCAGCTATAAGTAGATTAACACTGTAAGATGCAAGTACACTTTAAAGTGCTGTAACACTGGATTTTATATAATTTGGAAGATAAAATGAATTAAAACTAGTCTAATAGTACTGACAGCTAAACAGACAATTTTTTCTTTCTGTTTTGTGTCATGAGCATAGTGCAACAAGGGAGAATGCCCCACAAGCAAAGAGATTTTATTCAGTGGCTCGTGAGCATGTGAGTGGTGATGAGAGCAACCTGCGTGTCAGATATGGCCGGCCTGACAAAAGCACAGCTCTGCATACAGCTAGCAACCAGATTTTTCCTGTCATGTTGGAAATGAGTAATTCGAGCAAGATAGTTATTAAGGTACTTTGGCATGATTGCAGGTGACAGATGTCTTATATTCCAGTTCCAGGAAACAGCTATTTCTCAAAAAATTGGCATTTTACACCAAAAAAAGAGGAAAGTGCAGGGAAGCATGGATTAGGTTTAAGCGCTTGGATTGCTATAAAGCTGGTTTTCAGTTATATTCTTATTGCTACTAAATTGAATTGCAAATATAAATCTAAGGAATGGGAAGGTAGGGAACATATTTTTTTTTTTCTGACATTGAATAACAAGAACAGTTCTAAGTTGTAACTTGAATTGTAACTTCATTGTAGCTGAAAGATCTTCCAAGATAAACAAGATTAAAGATCATTGAACAATGGAGCCATATATTTTGCCAATCCAAATATATATTTTGATGAACTATGCATGGATGAAAATCCATTTTAGAGACCTTCTATACTCTCTACAAAAGGGTATATATTCATGCTCAGATTCCAGGACTGGGTGATGTAATTTTCAATTTTGTATTTGTGGAACACCATTAATGATCTTGCTGCATCCATTGAAAAAAGCGTGAAGAGAACATCATGCTACAGTGATTTCATGTTTGTTTTGTAAATTGAAAAAGTAATACATAAATATCTTCACAAATCTTGAGAAGAGTGGATTAACACCACAGGTATAGAAGTAGAGATATCTTTTACTATATTGTTTAACATCAAGAAGTGAGCTGAATATTAGATAATTATTTTAAGACATCAACATTTATTAAATTATTCGTAAATTCATCTAATATATATACATATATATGTATTTAAGAGTTTAGATTGAAATTTACAGAAGTTTTCATTCTTCTGATATTTTTCATTATGCAGTTTGATGAGCAGCCTGCCTGTGCAGTAGAACAACTCCTTGGCCAGGTCAACTAGTTCTGTATAGGAGGGGAGAGGGCTGGTTTCATAATGTTTCTACTAACGTATAAAAATGTATGCTCATGGGCATAGGAAAGGAAAAAGTGACAGTGAAAATTATGACTTACACCACTGAGAATAAAAAATATTATCTTTATTTTAGAAACAGAAGTGTGTTATTCAGAATTTTCAGTTTTTATTTAGAATTTTTAAAAAAAGTTCATGTTCTTTATGAGAATACGAAAAATAGGAAGCTGTTATTTGCCAATTTTAATTTACCATCTTTTGTTCTTGTATATTAGCTTTGATTAATAGTGTTTACTAATTTGTGACAACATTTCAAATGAGAGAGAAGCTAATGCAAAAAAAACCCTTCATAAAAACACCTAGTGTTCTGAAATGAAAAAATGTAATGAAAAATTAATTCCTGCAATGAGACAACAGTATTTTTAATGAAATGAAAATGGAGGTGTATTTGATTCAGTGAATTGGGATTTTTTTTTTTTTCCATAGGACTGAGTTGAGCTATTTGCTGTCCCTGACAACATTCAAAATAGAAATTTAGCTCTCTCAATTGAAATAAGTATGCCAAAATCTTGTGGCAACAGCCTTTATCCTTGCTCTAAGGAAAACAAGCTTCTGTTCTTGTCAGGGCTAGCAAGAGTAGCTAGGAAGCTAAGATTAATAATTTTTGTTCATGCCAAAGAATCCAAATGTCACCCCACTATCAGACATTGAAAATGCAACCATTTCTTCTGGAGGTTATGCTGTTCTCCAGCCTTCTTTTCCATGTTTTGCACTGGTGTGTTTATTTCTTTGCCCTCCTATTAGCCGCTGTATTATGCTTCAAGCATCTGTTTTGCTTTCTTAGTGGCATAAGGACACCAGACAGCCCAGGGGACTTACCTTCTAGTACCCACACTTAGTAATTAAACTGTCAGTGTAGCATGATTTCTGCTGCAGTAATAATGTCTTAGGGATGTATTTCTTTCCATTTGCAGAACAATACCTTACAATATAGGTTAGTGCTTACATATGTACATATATATTTGCACAATTTTATATATAGGTATATAAATGCCTATAAATATAGTAGGACACAAAGAAAGATAGAGGTTATATAGGTCTATAGCTATCTCTGCATATCTATATCTATATCTATATCTATATCTATCTATATCTATCTATCTATCTATC
The DNA here is from genome assembly GCA_013400915.1 of Pardalotus punctatus. Lineage (NCBI taxonomy): Eukaryota > Metazoa > Chordata > Aves > Passeriformes > Pardalotidae > Pardalotus > Pardalotus punctatus. Next base: position 344,857 of record VZTX01007324.1, on the reverse strand, counting down.
TATATATATATATATATCCATGTGTATAGTGTATCAGCTTATTACTATGTATGGCACTGTATTCTGCACAAATTTGATAACTACACTGTTGCACCTGACTAGTATAGGTGGATTATTTTTCAAGGTTGTAATGCTCCCCAAGATTATTCTTGCACTGGGACCAGACTGTATAAAAACATCTTCTAGAAAACAATCTTCTTCTCCAGATTTTATGAAAACAAATATAAATCTAGGTACTTAAACACCTTGATTTTTCAGTCATAGAATGATCGCAAGTTTATTGCCTAGTGTGTTATATTACTAATCTGAAGACAGTCCTGAAAAAAATCACAAAACAATGGAGTTGTGCAACAGTATCGTGCAATGAAAAATATGTGGTATGCAACATGCATTTTTCAGATAAGCAGAGACTTATTGGATGAGTAATGGAGCAATAATGAAGGCCTTTGTCAAATTTTATGACATGGTGGAAATTGTGGTTTCTACCATCTGTTAACTGTATGTTAATTCTGTTGTATTTAACACAGTTGCTTCAGTGCAATGATGAAGAAATTAAAGAAAAAGGTACCTTTTTCTAAGCATTATCTGCTGAAACTTTAAACAAAATATGAAGAAAGATAATTGAATGTATAGAAAATGTGAAGATTGAGAGGATACACTTTAATTTATACAGTCTTTGGAGAAAGTAGTTACTTATTGGGTCAGGTCTCTCAGCACCATTTGAAAATTGTACATTTTTTGCTGGTTGCTTCCTACAATGAGTTGAACTTTTCAGTTACTTTGTTACTCTAATATTGTGATGACAATATGCTTGTCATTGCTTACACAGAAAAATCTGATTTTTCCAGAACTTACCGAAAAGTATGATTTATTCTACATTCCAACACAGTAAGGTATGAAATAGAAAATATCATAAAAAAAATTTGTCCAAATTTTTCTTGTAAGCCATACATAAGTAGTGAAAAAGCACAATAAGGCCACTCAGTAGCTCTCTGTTGTTCAGGTTGAATAACTCCAACTCTTGGCCTTTCCTCACAGTAAAGGTGTTCCACCCCTTGGATCATTTTTGTGGCCCATCTCTGGAACCACTCCAACAGGTCCACATCTTCCTTGTACTGAGGGCTCCAGAGCTGGATGCAGTGCTCCAGGTGGTGTGTCATGAGACTGGAGCAGAGGCAGAATCCCCTCCCTTGCCCTGCTGGCCACACTGCTTTTGATGCACTCCAGGATATGGTTGGCTTTCTGGGCTGCAAGTGCACATTGTTGGGTCATGTCCAGCTTCTCATCCACCAATAGCCCCAAATTCTTCTCAGCAGTGCTTCTCTCAATCTGTTCAGCCTGTATTAATATTGGGGATTGCCCTGATCCAAGTGCAGCCCCTTTCGCTTGTCCTTATTGTACCTCATGAGGTTCACATAGGACCATTTTTCAAGCTTGTTGTCCAGGTCCCTCTGGATGGTATCCTGCCCTTCAGGTGTGTCAACCGCACCACTTAGTTTGCTGTCATCTGCAAATCTGATGACGGTGCACTCAATTCCACTGCCTATATCACTGATGAAGATATTAAACAGTACAAGTCCCAATATGGACCCCTGCGGGAGACCAGTTGTCAGCAATCTTCACATCGACATTGAGCCATTGACCACTACCCTCTGGATGTGACCATCCAACCAATGTCTTATCCATCTAACAGTCCACCCATCAAATCTACCTCTCTCCAGTTCATAAGAAGGATGTTGTAGGGGACCATGTTAAAGGCTTTACAGAAGCCCAGATAGATGACATTCATAGCCCTTTCCTTGTCCTCTGTAGTCGCTCCATCATAGAAGGCCACAGGTTGGCAAGGCAGGACTTGCCTTTGATGAAACCATTCTGTTTTGAATCACCTCCATGTTCTCCATTAACTTTAGCTACTAATGTGCTAGAATTAATGTTTACAAAACCAAATATAATGCTCTTAAAGAGACTGTTTTCAACCTAGGATATGTTTATATGATCTCCAAAGTCTTTCACTTCAAAGGCTAAATGACTTCTTTGTAAATGGAATATTAAGGCAGGCAAATCATTTCATTATCTGGCCATTACATCAACACATCAGGATTCCTTCTGAATGCAGCCTGTTGATATTCCCCTGTCTTCTTTCCAGCTGGCAGTTTCTGGCACTCCACTGATTTTTACAGTTCAGAGTAACCACAACAGTAGAGTCCATTCATAATCTTACACTTTGAAAGAGTTTCATATAATGTAAGCCTAAATGCCATACATACAAACAAATTCTCTCAGGGTAGGGTTCCAATAATATTTTTGGCTATTCTTTAAGGGAATTTTAAAATGTCACATATTTTACAATACATATCACATGTTCCCTTTTTTCTCCTGTTTACAGTATATAAATCTTAACATATATTCTATTTAAAATCTTTTTTTTTAAAGTATATTGGACATAGATGTGTGGTGCAAAGCTGTCATGTGTGATCCCACCTATATTTCTGAGCATGCTTTGTTTCTTACTATTTTTTGTTCCTTTCCTTCCTTTGTTTAAAAAACAAACAAAAAACCTGCCCAAAAAAACCCATATTCTGCTCTCTTCCAAACTCCACAGTGGGGAATTTGGCTTGTGGCTTTTCAAGTCCTGTCTGAGCCAGGATATATGTTCATTCTGCTTTGTGGTGGCACTTGGCAAAACATATAAAATGATAGCCTGAACTGGCCATGTTCCTCTTTCATTAACAGACTCCCAGAGGCAGGACAGCTTTGAGAAGTAACTTCTTTTTGAGACAAGCTTCTTATTTTCTCTGGGTGTCAAGGTTAAAGTCTTGCTGAAGATTATCCAAACAACTCTCTTGAATGTCTTCCCCGAAGGCTGTCTGCTGCAGTGTCACTTAGTAAGAGGCAGGGTTGACGAACTCTGCTTTTGGAAAAGGAATTTTGTCATTAATGGTAATGGAAAGAAAGGGATGAATTGTCGTAAGGGATGTTAGATATTTTGTTTTGGTGTTTTTTTTCAATTATTGAAGCAATATTTTAGCAAATACATCTGGCTCTGAATGGGTATTTTTTACAGCCAATCCAATATCTCCTGATAAAATCTGGAGTTTTGAAAAGAATCTGTAAACTTGCTGAGGGTACACTCTGCCCCATCATCTAGATGATGGTCTTAGGGCGCAGCCATTTAACTAAATTTCAATCCACCTCACTGTCTCTTCATCCATCCCATACATCAACAGCTTGTCCATGCAGATCTTGTGGGAGTCTCAAAGGCCTTACTGAACTTCAGACACACAGTGTCCACTGCTCCTTCCTCCTCTACCAGGCCAGTCAGTTCATCCTAGAAGTTTACCAAGTTGCTCAAGCATGCTTCTCCTTGGTGAAGCCATGTACATAGCTCTTGATGGTTTTCATGTCATTCATGTGCCAGGAAATGGCTTCCAGAATTAGCTGCTCTTTCTCCTTTTAGTGATCTGGGTAAGCTGCTTCTCATCCTCTCTTCCTGTTCCATCAGACAAACTCTGAAAGCTCTTCCCTGTTATGCTAATACAAAATGATTGTAAGAAATGTTTTTAAAAGTCAGTTATGAGTTATTCACAGAGCTCCAGAAGGCACAGCATGTTGAGGAAAAGACAGCATGCAATGCAAAATGGTGTAGACATACTTGAGGGTAAATTCTAAGTAAGTCAATATAGGAACCTTGGGACGTGTAGTTGTATCAATTTGGTAGTTTATTATCCCTAGTATAATTATCCCTGTGACCTGGAGAGCTCCATGTGCCATCAGCGGGTCAGTCTGGCTCAAGGCCTCTGCCATGGCTGGTCAGTGACTGCAGCAGCTGCAGGGGAATGAGCCCCACAGCACATCAGCACCATGACTGAGGAGGCTTATAGCAGTACACTAATAATGGGACTGAAATGATCTTTTTTGTGCTCTTCTACACCAGATACTGAGTCTGTTTATCTGCCTTTCTTGGGTCCTCTTGGATGATCAGAGAGGAGCCCTCCCTGCTGTGCCACACCCTCCCTGACATACCACACCCTCTCTGATGTGCCTGGCTTCTGTTTGCTCAAGCTTCTTTAGAGATGTTTAAAAGGCTTCAGCATTCCAAGCTCTGCTCCTGGTTGGCTGCTTATGCTTCTGGGTCCCAATGGGACTCAGGGCTGCTGCTCCACTGTCCCTGAGCTCGGGACCCCCTGTATAGCTCAATCCATTTCTCTCCCCCAGACTCACCCCAGTCACTGCTGCTGCCACTGCAGCTTACTAATTGCACAACATTGTGCCTAAATTATTTGAAATATGATAAACATTATACAAATAAAATCATCTTTGTAAAAATACACAATTAAAAACCCAACCAAAGAACAACATCCACAGCAACAGAGTAGAACATAATTTTTTGAGGTAAAAGATCTTCTTAAAATTTGTCAAACAGATGGAAATATATCTCTGCTCTTATTTATCAGTATCATATGTTGTAGTTAAGACTTATACTACTTAGTTCTGTCATTAATGAGCATTTGAGGAAAAACACAACCCAAATGCAGTCGTGCCCTGGTTTTTTGGTTGGCAAAAAAAGTTGCTTGGTATGAAAAAAAATAAAAATATTACCAACAAGATGACCAAGGGTTTCAAAACATTCTCTCCTCATATGAAACTATACTTTGGCATGTGCTACAAATGTAGAATAAAGAAGTAGCAGCATTTCTCCAAAAGGATTCACAACTGAGTTTCTGTATCTTATTAAACTAAGCTTTACCTGACATCTATAGAGAGATACTGCAGTCTGGTTTGCCTCTGCCTAATGTGTGATTTATTTTCACTCTAATAGTCTGTGGTATGTTAAATATAGGTAATTAGAGAAGGGAACCAGCTCAAGAAAATAAATCTGTAAGAATAGAAGATACCTTTTGGAATCCTAACAATGTTCTGGAGTTAGGGTAAAATTGTGTATGCAATAGATATTAACCTTCATGTATTGTATAGAATAGAAAGCTATGAATATATTTTCCCCCTTAGCTCTCCCAGTCCTATGCCCATGTTGTGTTGTAACAAAAATGCAGCTGCATATAATAACAGCAAGAAGCAAACCAGATCACAAAAAAATTTTTGCATGCAATCATACATTACAAACAATCATTAAAGACAAGCAGTCCTAGCTGAATTACTGGTGCAATGAAAACAATCTTGACTCAGGGAATTTATTTTTAATAAAATTTATGTCCAATTTGCAAGATTTCTGATCATTTATTTCAATACTGGACAGGGGGCAAAGACCTCACATTACAACACAACAAATACCTAAGTAAATAGCTTTCTTCTCCCTTCTCAGCATTCAGTTTCAGACAAACACCTATTATCATTCATTGTCTTTGCTTTCTTTGTTTTTACTCCAGGTAAGTCTCATTCTGTCCCATTTTCTCCAATGAGGTGATGGGCAGCACAGGAGTTGGGGTGTGTGGTCATGTGCTTTAGTGTTTTCTTTTGGCTGGTTTTTGCTCCTTACCCATTTTCCTTTGCTGCTTTCTTCCCACTAGTGTCCCCACCTTGGCATGTGTTGCCCATGGGCATCAATCCCTCAGAAGTCACCCTGACTCAGTATTGGTCACCAGTGGACACAATCTTTCAGGAGTGTCCTTCCTTTGGTGTGGAATGCATCCTTCCAAGAGTGCTTCTCCAGCTTGCTAGTATTATCAACACCAAAATCTGCTGCTATGTTAGGAAAAAAAAGATTGTAAGAGCAAGCAGCATGGATCAGAAGGAGCAGATCTAAAACCGAAAACATTTGGTCTTGGGAATCTGATGTTTACTTTACTTTAGACAATCTATAGCCTAGCCCTCTTGACAGGGCAGCTGTAGTGCATCAGGTGCCCATCTGACTTTATCTCCCATTTTAGTAACGTCAGAAAATAAAGCAGATTGTTCACATGATGATGGGGAAAAGAAACAACATATTAACTGGACACAAATATGAGATTTAATTAAAAATTTTCCCCCAGATCTGAATAAAATGTTTATGTGGACTGTATCCAAGAAGTCCCAAAAGAAAATCAATTACAGATAAGTCACATATGGCAATATTTTTTACTACTTGAAACATGCATTACAGAAAGTCTGAGAGCACTCTTCTTTTATATCACCATGACATATATTTTTCTTTTGTCCAATTATATTGTCTCAAAGGAGTCTGACTGACTTTACTCTTCCTCGTAAGTATACAGCTTGCAGACTAAAGTGAAATGTCATGTTTGGGAAAAGCACATGAAAAACAATAGTAAGATGCACACATTTGACCCAAAATGTCCTATACAGAACTCCACAAATGAAATTCATCAACTGTAATCCCACTGAATTATAAACAAAGGCCTGCTCCTAATGTAGTGTCAACTGCACAAACTGTTGGATTGTTAGGACAGACAAAAAAAAAAAGAAATGAGAAGAAGTGAATGCATTCCTCTAAAAGAAGTTTTCAGTATTACTTTATCTGAAGAATTGAAGGTACTTTCACAAAACATATATTAAAATGGATAATCTAAACTACACATGCAGTGAAATAACAATCCTGTCTAAAATAGGCAGTCATGATCATACACAGTGCTGGTGTAAAGCTGAGTGCAACAGCTGATTGAAATGCCTTTAATGTTCTGCAAATGTCATGATATCTGTAAAATCTGTTAATTGGAAACGTAACTAATATGGCCGCATATACCAGGCTCGTTTAGATTGGTACGATTTATATTTTCTCCTTGCCTTGTAATTAGTCAGCAGTAGCCAAATAAAAGTCAGAGTCCTTCAAGAGGGAGTATCAGGGATCTGAAAGGTGGTTCAGTGTCAACTAGAATTTACTTCTTATTTGTCTATAAGTTTCTTCTGGTATTATTAATTTTCATTCATTTCATTATTGCTATTTGCTGATGCTGACAAAACACCTCATAGCTATACAACTTTTTCTTTTTTTTCTTTTTTTTCCCCTATACATGCAAGCAGAAAAGAAGCTGTCAAGACAAAATGATGGTGTGAATACATACATTTTTCTGACAGATCAAAATGTTGATGGCCAAGTTGACTGGTTTGCAAACTGTCACAGTTTATTTGTTACTCATCAGTAATGTCAAGAAACATTTATTATGAAAAGTTCTGGTTTTGAAATAACCTTTAATGGCCTTGTTTTAAGTATGGATTGTGTACAAAGACTCTTTAATGAAAATTATTACCAAAATTTTAAAATATTTTATGTTTTATTATGATGAATCATCTATTTTTTTAAAGCAATGTTTATATTTTTTCTCAGTCTCACAGTTAAATTAAAATTATTTTTAAAAAGTGAAGAAGTAAAGGAGCTTTATGGATTTGACAAAGTAAACCTATATTGAAGCAGTTTGTGCTTTATGTGTAAATGGAAAGATAATCACAGACATATCACATCAATCACAGCTCTTAATGTCTTTTAGGTGGTAAATGAATGCTGTGTTCTTACTATTATTATTTATATAATTAGTCTTATTTCACAAATATAAAGAAGAAACATAAAGTTCATAACTTAGAGAGACAACTGAGGCCCATATCCAATTGAAGGTCATATTGAATGATAAGGGTTTTTTTTCACTGACCTTTCCCTTTCTGTGGCCAGCCTCCCAATAGAAAAAAAAAGACTAGGTAAAATCTGATGCATATCTTGTCCAGCAATGTGTTTTTCTGGTTTTTCTCTGAGAGATATATTTCTCTAGTCAACAAATTCTTATCACTGACTGCAAGAACATATATTATAACTTGAATTATGGAGGCTCTCATGGTTCACCCCAAGAGAAAATTATAGCCTGAAGAATATAAAATAATTTGAGCAGATAAGAAAAAAGAAAAAAAGAAAAAAGAAAAAAAAAAAAGAAAGAAAAAAGAAAAAAGAAAAAAGAAAAAAGAAAAAAGAAAAAAGAAAAAAGAAAAAAGAAAAAAAGAAAAAAGAAAAAAAGAAAAAAGAAAAAAAGGAAAACCAAAAATATTCTGAAAACCCCCTAATATTTGTGCGCATATGGTGATTAAAACATACCAATGATCAGTTTTTTATGTTATAAAGAAATTTACATGCAAGCAGATATTAGCCGCTATCAGAAGATTGAAGATTAAGAAAGTGTTTAATCAAGAAATAGGAAAAATGCCACTCTTATTAGGATGTTATTTCAATTGTGCAATTGTTCCACTTTCTATATGAATACTTCTGTGAAAAATATCTTATTGTTTTTTTCCTTTCTCATCCATGTTATTAGCAACTTAACTTTATTCAGCATAACATTTTCACTGCCAGTCTCACCTCTGACTCCATCTGTCCTCACTTAAACGTAAACCCAAAATAACCTATGAGAATGGACAACAAAATCAAAGCAATAAATTTATTTTTGCTAAACTATGAATGTTAAAATTCCTAAAAATAAATCCAGCAACAGACAGTAGTGTGTTAGTAGACAACTAACATTTCTCCAAATGGAAAAGCAGTCTACTTCTGCTACATATGTACCTGTTTTATCATCTTATACTATATATAACTTTACCCAGCAAATGGGAGAGCCTGTTGATAAATTGTCCTAAACGTCACAGTATTTGCCAAAATAAACACTTGCCAAAAAGAAACTCTTAGCAAAATTCAAGATTTTGATTTAGCTCTGCTGATTTCTCTTCACTTCCCTTTTTCATTACTGAATGAAAAGTAATTCAGCTGCAAAAACGTAATGAGATGAGGTTCAGTTTTCTTTAGCTTTGAAGTGACCACTATATTGTATATATCTGATATTCTTAATGCCATCTATTTAAAAATAATAAATAAAGGTAAATTATAGTGATATGTGGCTGATATAATGGTTAGGGGAACTGAATGAGTAAGCATGAAGTAAGCATGTATCACATGCCAACAACCTTCTGATTCCATGATAAAAGTGGTAGTAACATATTTGTAGAGATATTTTTATTGGTTTGGATTGCAAACTAATAATCATTCTGTTATACACTTTCTCCTATCTTCCATTTAGGGAAGGCCTACTATAAAGTGTTAAGTTAGTCTTTAGATATAAAATGGTATTCTGAATTTCCATTGGAGAAATCTGTTTGTCTTTATTGATTAAGGAATGAAGGAACTGAAGTTCCACATCAGAATTCATTCCTTGATCCACAAGACACACAATCAGTAACTTCCACCCTTTCAAAATCAAAAAGCACTTCACTGCTCTTGAGATCAGTCATGTGTACATGGAGGCTTGGATGGGGGCATCCAAGTCTTACAGCTTCAGAGAGGCGCTCAGGCAAATCCCTTGGTTAGGCTAGATTTTGCTTTCTACAATGCATGACAGAAATTCTGTCAATCCTCCTGGCAACCTCAGAGAAATTGGTACATCTATTTTTCATTCCTTATACATCTATGTATTGTATGCATATATATCTGTGTATATACATATACATAAAATGGAATTTTCCTCTCTGTGACTCATATAGAGATTTTATTCTGAAGCTGATTCAGACAAATACATTTTATCTTCATAAAATCACCTTTACTAAATCTTTTCTCCGTTCATCCTTATCTGGAAGCAGTGGCTAATAGTACAGAGGTAATATATGCCTACATTGTTGTTTTTAAGGGAAATATATAAATAAGTCTAGATTTTGTTTTTTTAATTGATGGTGAAAAAAGTGATTTCATACAAAAGAAAATGTTCGTAAGATTCTTAGACTGTTTATAGCTTGTTCATATTTATACTAAGAAGATAAACAGAAGGATTTGGTTTGTATTCTTCTGTAGGAAAAATAAGTACTGATGGTTTCTATCTTTCAGCAATTTTGGCAGACACTCTAAGTGGGATTTATAGAAAACCAATGGAATAGAATGAATAACTGATAAAAAACAGTCCATGACCTGTCAAAATTTATTGATCATATTGTTGCTGATTGCAAGATGTGCAAATAATGTAAATCAGCTCTGATTTCTCATAAAACTTATTTACATCAATTATTTTAAATTGTGTTTTAAATTATTTTTCAAGTGAAATTCTAAAAATTACAAGGAAAAGACATTACTTTGGAAGCTACTCAAATACTGCCAGTGGCTTATATGCCTTTGACTGGACTATTTAGATAATTGACACCAAGAAAAAACAAACAAACAACAAAAAAAAAATCCCTAAAAGAACAAGAAAGCCAGAACAAAACTGACCAGAACTGGACTGTCTTTGAAACATCACTGGAATAAAATGTTTCATTTCAAGGTAACAAAAGTACAGTAGTTATTCTTTCATGAAAGCTAAAGCTCTTTATCTAAAGGTCACACGTATGCTAAAAGAAGCAAACCTCAAAGAGGAAGCCACATTTTATAAATCAGCTATGCCCAGTAAACTAATTAACTAAAACCAGGATAAAACTGGGGATAAAATTTATTTTGGTATCTAAGTACTTAGATATTTTTAAATTACCTTTTAAAAAGTATGATTTTTTTAAAATGAAAATTCTTGAGCTATAGTTGAAATTAAAGCATTCAGCTTTTTCCATTCCAAGAAAGTGAAAAATACCTTTTATTATATTTTAAAAACTTTTTTATTCCTAGTTGAAAAGTTGCAATAAGATTTTTCATTTTTATCTATAATATATTCTGATGAAATATAATTTTATTATAAAATGTGTTTGAAGAAATATCTGCTGTCTTTCTTCAGGTATATTTAAAGATGATATAGAAATATAAAGAGCCTTCATGTAGCTCAAGTTTTCATCCACTTTTAGAAGCAAAAAGGGGTCAGCTCTCTGGTGCCTGCTGGCTGACCCAAATAAGCTAAGTTGAAGCCTGTAATTAATAATCTTAATGGCTGTTTGAGGGAATGTTTGAAAAGCTATTACTGTAGAATTATTTAAATTAATGTTCAATTTTGTATTTAATCTGATTAACTAATGAGGAAGTCATCTGGTACTACAAAGCCAGTTAAAATAAATTTAATGTTGTTTCTGTAAAAGAGCATCTGAAATCAAAACCTTCTACCATTTTAGAATTCTAAAAGAGAAAGAGAATAAAAACTGATTTGAGGATAAGGAGTGAGGAAACTGGGGAAACGTGTCACATTTAACTTAACTGGTGAATAACAAGTCGAAAGATAAGCAATTCTGAAGCATTCAATCCAGAAAATATGACAAACTCATAATGACACAGCCCTGTAAAATATATTAATACTTTATCTATTCATAAAAAGCATAGATATGTAGTTTACTATTTTATCAAAACATGTAAGTGCCATCTGACCACCTAAAAAATGGAACTTCAACTTTAAAGGTTTTGGAGAATAGCTTTCCATCTATCCCAACAAATTCTCTTCAGTGTAGATAAAGTTCATTTCTGAGATTGAAGATGGAATTTTGAGACTAAATAGAAAGAAATTAGTTTGATTTCAATAAGGATTAATGATTGCTGAAAAACTTTCATTTTCTTCTTCAATACTCCAAAGATTAATTACTTTTTTATTACTCTTTCGTAAAGATGCTAGTCAAACAATAACAAAACTATGAAGAAAGTCTCTTTCAAACTAAAATCAAGAAAACATTTCTCTTTCAAACTAAAATCAAGAAAACATTTTATTTCATGTTTTTTCAAAATCCATATTAAATATATATCACCTATAGCTACAAGGTCTTGGATGAACTGATATCAGAAAAGGTGTTACCAAATGTGACTATTAGTATCTTACTTGTACCAAATTCTGTTACAAACAAAAAAAAAAAAAAAAAAAAAAAAAAAAAGTAAAAAATAGCTTGGTCTTGTAAATCGTTTCTTCTTTAACTGAAATCTTTTGGATTCTCTTTCAGAACCAGAAATTCACTTATGAAGTTTTTCATAAACATCTCTTTCTTTTTTTTCTGAGTGGAAATTCATAATAGCATTTAAAAATTCTAATAAAACTTCTTACCACTGTGGTAAACAATATTTGGTTTGAAACTGAAATTTCACTTTATCCCATTGAGTTAATAGCTGAATATTATTTACTGAGGGAAAACAGAACTCAAAGAAGTGAATATATTTTGTTCAAGACATGATGATGTTTGATGACATTAACATCATATTAGTGAATCCCTTAACCTTGTTTCCACTGCTATTGGATAACTGCCCTCTTTTCTTAGGAGTCTGATGAGATACAGGTGTCAGGTAGATGAAGATTGCAAAACAAAAGAAAAGTAAAATCAGTTACCTAATTTATCAGGCTCACAAAGGGCTTTGAAACACAGAAAAAAATATTGAAGAGAGCTGAACATCTAATGTGAAAGCGCTGGAAAGCGATTAAGGCCCTAGAGACCTGGGTTTCTCAGAAAACAATCTTTAAAAGTGTATGCAAATTGGGAGGAGGAGGGATTTTTTGTTGTTTTGCTTTTCTAGTATATAATTTTATTTTTACAGAAGAGAAAAATACGCCTACAAATCATAAATGGGCAAAATAGCTCACACTGAGTCTCAGCAGATGGACAAATCTAATCTTGCACAGGTCATATGGAACTGTTGATGAGGCTTGATGGCCCCCTCAGCACTGGATTCACTTAACCCTCAGTTGCTGCAGGAGAAGGTTTTACTTGAAGCGCTCCCCTTTCTTCACTACTCTCAATTCTGTAACAACAAATATATCCCTTTCATGCATGATCTAATTCAGTGACATTCTCTAAACAATGTATTGAAAAAATTTGAGGCTACAGCCAATTCCAGCTTCAGCAGTATTCCATACAATGAGCTTGAAACACCCTCAGAAAGGGGTGTCGTATGTATGCCCTCCAGAATATATAATATTCAGTTTAGCTGCCTTCACTTACTAACTTCAGATGGGAAAACTGGGTAACTCAGAACATTCTGTGCTTACAGCCTCTCAGAAGCAGCTGTAAAAACAGTGTAGACCTAATCAGTATAATGCTGAACAAAGTGAGATGGTGTAGTTACCATTTGTCTGAAAAAACATGAGGAGCTAAGCAGCAGCACTTTCATGCGGATGACATTTCATATTGTTATGGCAGTGATAACCAGTAATATTGCATAGAATAAAAGTGTGGAACCGTAAACCAAGTGGCTTGGCAATAACTTCATTGAGTACTTCAATTATTTTTCAAGGATAGAGGTCTTACAATTTAAAACAATTAAACTTGATTTCCAGTTCAGTATTGTAGTCTCCAAGCACTTAAAGCAAAGATAAAGCTGCTGCTTTAAATGTTGCCATATGTGTAGATTTATACAACTAAAATAGAAAATAACAAAAAAAGGAAAGGAAGAAAAGTCTGTTTGTAACAAAAGCAGCTGAAATATCTCTGGCTGTAAACATCTCTAATTCAGTTGGATAGTTAAAAAAATGTGTCATTGCAGCATTTATCAGTGATATTACAGAAGGTTCATTTTGTTTTCCAGTCTGAGCAGCCAGGATCTGCTGACTCCTAAAACACTCCATAATGTATTATTTTGTATGTTTTCCCTCAAAGGACAAAAATACAGCCCCTAACAGCTTAACTGATTCATAATTTTGCCTCTAATTGAAGTCAAATAAACTGAAGTCTTTGAAAAATTTTTAGTTCTTTAGAATAATTCTGTAAATATTTGTTTGTTTGGAAATTTAAGTCAAATTGCACAATTTTGTTGGCTCCAACTTATTTTCATTGTATTAACTCAAACAGGTATTAAGTAATGGTATTATTTTCTAGATGTAAAAAAGAATTTGACATATGGTTGGAATTTATACCCTCATAAACAAACATAATAGAACTAGAAGAAATTTTACTTTCTCCTAGAGATAGTCTCCTGACTTGCTTGAGGATTACAATTACTGAGCAAAACCAACTGATTTAAGTGTGACCAGAAAAAATATAAGGCCAGGAAGCAATGAATTTAAATTCATGACATTTCATGTGTATGCTTTAGAACATAAGAAATATCAATGGCCAATGAATTACTATTGTTATCATTATTTTGAAAATTATCACTGTGGGAAAAAAGTGTCAATAATTTGTATAAATAGCCTTGTTTTTCATTTATAATATTTTTGACAAAGAAAAGCATTAATTATTTTTATAACACCGCCTTTCCTGTTTACAAACTGTCTTTGCTGCTATTTCCAAATGTACATGGTTTTAAACTCTGGAGCAGATGTTAATTTGTACTGTCAGACAGGTCAACTTGTTATTGTAGATTACTACATTTGAACCCAAATATCTAAAAACTTTTTCTACTTTTTTAAAAATAATATTCTCTGTGCTGCCTTTAATCTATTTCCCCCCATTTTTATATTAAAGTAAAATGTACTATTATAGCAACTTTTTAATGGTTTGAAATCTCCATGTAAGCAAAAGACCCAGCAAAATATCATATGCTTTCAAACATAGTTCTTTGTTACTATTTCATCTGCATTTTTCATAAACATAGAGACTCGGAATACCTATTAAAAACATTTGTTTGACATTTTGATATTTTAGCAATAATTTTACTTTGATTTATAGTTTTTCCTAACTCCAGCTTTCTGGTTAGTTCATCAGTTAGAAGACAGCAAAACTAGAGTTTCCAGAATGGTCTTTTGTTTTTTTTATGTAACAGTGCATGCAGTTGTTATACAAAAGATGAGTATATCTCCAACTATATTCTGCTTTGTAAATACTGCAACTTATGACATGGCAAGGCAAGCTATGGAAAGATATATTCTAGTTATAAACAGCTGTTTCCTGAAATAACCATTTCCATGTGCAATGGCAGCCAGAAAAGCCAATGAGCTACTCAGAATGAACAGCAAAGACATTAAGTTGAATACAGAGAACATTATTTCTTACCAAATAAAATGCCAGCATCCTGAGAACTGTGTTTAGTTCTGCTCTCTTCATCTCGAGAACTTTGAAGTGGATGTCGAAGAGGTACAGAAAAGGACAGCTTTACACTGATGATCAGGATATTGTAACTGATGAGAGCAGGGCTTAACAAAGATGGAGTTTTTGGAATTGAGCAGGCTGAGAAGAAATATGTCTGAGATTTAGAAAATCATAAAAGGGGTAAATAAGTTGAACATGAACAGTTAGTCACTAAGAGACAGTCTGTGAAACTTGAAGGACATCAGTTTCAGGTATATAACGGGAGTAATTTTTTTTTTTTTTTTTTTTTTTTTAAACAGAAGTTAGAAAACATCAGAAACACACTGAACAAAAAAGTGTGGATGTAGGAAAGATCTATGAAAAAGACACATCTGAAAAACCAATTAAACATCTTCCAGGAAGACAACTCCAAAACCTCATCTCAGGAAGAATGTGTTGCGCTTATGTGGCAAGACTCTTTTAGCAGTAGTGTTGTAAAGTTGGTGGTTATAGAAAGACATCAGGAGCTGCCCCTGCATGTAAGAAAGACAGCTCCAGATGGCTCCAAGACAGATATGCTACTGGCCAAAGTTGAGCCCATCATCAACTTTGATGGTGTCTCTAGGATAGCATATTTGAGAAAGGGAAAAAATACTGGGTTGCAGCTGTGTAAGAGAGTAGTGAGAAAAATGTGAGAGGAAAAACCCTGCAGACACCAAGGTCAGTGAAGAAGAAGGGGGAGGAAGTGCTCCAGATGCCTGCAGCTCATGGAGAAGATCGTGGTGAGGCAGGTTTTCACACTGCAGCCTGTGGAAAGAACCACACCAAAGCAGATACCCACCCCACAAGCCATGAAGGTCACCTTGTTGTGGAAATTGGATGTGTCCTGAAGGAAGGTGCAGTCCATGGAGACCCTGTGCAGGAACCTACTTCTGGCACAATCTGTAACCTGTGGGAGAGGTTATTTCAGTAAGAACTTCCCACGGGAAATACTCCATCCTGCAGCAGAAGAACGGCATGAAAAGAAAGGAGCAGCAAAGTATTAATGAATTGACCACAACCCCATCCCACTTCACCACTCGAGGGTAGTGAATAGTGGGAAGAATCAGGAGTAAAGATGATCCTTGGAAGAAAGGAGGGGTGGGGAAGAGGGAGGCTTTTAGTTTTGCTCTTATTTCCCACTGTATTAGTCTCTTTTTAATTTACAATAGATTAAATTAACCTTCCCCAAGTAAATTCATTTTTTCCTGGGTCTATAATTTGAGAGTGATCTCCCTGTCTTTATCTTGACCCATGATCTCTTTCACATTTTTTTTCTCTGCCTTTGTTGCTGAGCAGTGAGTGAGAGAGCAGCAGATGGATATCTGGAAGCCAGCCAAGGTTAACTTACCACAAGAACTATGCAAGGATATACTGTGTAATGCCCCTATTACAAGAATTCTGGATAGTGGAGAACTACAAAGGGGATGGCACAAGCCATTGTCTTGGCTCATGTGCTTTTCCTTAACAGCAGCATACCCTATTGTCACTGTCTTAGGAAGAATATTTAGCTAGATAGATTGACCCAGACTGTCTGACCCAGTAGGACATTTCATATGCTCTGATAGGATTATGTACTAATGGTAGGAACGCTAGGCTTTCTTTTTCTTTTCTTTTTTTTTTTTTTTTAATGGTGTTTTTATTTCCTTTAAAAAAATTGCTTGTTATGAAAGGAAGCTGACTTGGCCATGTGTGGCATGATGTCAGGAAGACAGATACTGACAAAGATTAGATGTTGATATAGATAGATAACCTGCACATAGTCAGAACTTAGTGCTCTGAGAGTGTTTTCCATATGATAGGTATAAAAGCTTGCCAACCTGTGCAGTTTATTAACAATTCATGGCATCAGATGTCAGGAGGTACAATCAGTCATTATTTCAGTCATTATCTTACCTGAAAAAAGCGGCAAAAAACCTTTGTTCTGCTTGACTGGGAATTAAATGAGGTAAGACTCATAGGGAGAGGTAATATATTTGTTTGACTGGGGTAACTGAGAAAAATAGTTAAACTTTTGTACACCAAAGGATTTCTATGTCTCTACAAGAGAGTTTAAGCGGATTGCATTGTCTCCTCTTTTCTTATTATACCCTTATTCAATGCATGAGCTGATGTCAAGAGATGTGATCTCAGGAACCACAGATCCATTTCTCTATTTATTAAAGGGATACATTTATTTCTAGTGTCACAGCATTATTATGACATTTTCTATGCTATGAAAAGTTTATTATCAGAACGGAAGGAAAATTAACTCGTTCTTTCCACTTTCTTTCCCCTTAATGGCAGAGAAGAATGTCAGAAAATTATTGCTATGAATAATTTATATATATTTTATTTTTTATATCTTTAATGACTGCAAGATTAAGGAAAATAATTCAGAACGATCACAAACCATGATAAAGTTGAAACTTGGATTTTGCATCATAATGAAAGAGAATTTGGAAATTCCCTTCAGGTTCTTGTAATAATAATATCACAGAGCAGTGAAGAAAGTGTAATCCATGTATCATGAATTTTAAAACAAAGTTTAAAGTCAAAGGCTTTCTTTCTAAAGCAGAAGAAAATATCATACAATTTTTTTACAAAAATCAGTAACAAACCAGTTGATCTCAAATCTGTTACCGGGGTGCTCTTGCCTCGTTTGTTCAGATTCTCCAGTTACCACCAACAGCAGTTCACTTGCTCCTCAGTGCCTTTGTAAATACAGATATATGACAGAGAAGCAAGTACTGAATGCTTTACTGCGCTGATATCTTTCATGGTGTAAACATTCTTTTCTAAATGAAAATACAGTTGAGCACTCACTCATCCAGGTTCTGTCTATTAGCAAAACCAGCAAACAAGCAAACAAAATGTCTGTTGAGGTACTAAAATCCAGCCGAAGTTTTGAAATGTTTAACTGCTTGAACTTGTATAATCAAGACAAATGTCTTGTGAATCAGCTTCAGGCTATAAACCACATTACTATTCTTTTAGGTGGTCAGAACTGCCTAGTAATTTTCCCAGAACAAAAAAAAAAACCAAACCAAACCAAAAAAACAAAAGACATTGGCAACAATTCCCCCCTACCATATTCCCCTTCCCTAAACCCCCAAATAGCCAGCAAAATAATACAAATTCTATGGGTCTCACAAAAAAACCACTTCTTCTTTTGTAAGATAATAAGTAATATAGTACTTGCCGGTTAGGTTTAGTTGATTTATAACTGTTTGTGTAAAGGAAAGGCACTGTAAGTCAGACTGATACGTGTGAGAAAGAACAGGGGTGGCAGCCTTGATAAGGGTGGGCAGGTAATTGAGCATTACAATCCTGTAATATGGGTTGGAGTTCTGTCCCTGTGGCAGGTGTGACAATGGAAGTGTGACCTCATCAGACTGTTTCAGGTTGCTTAAGGCTACACCTGGGAAGAGCCATACAACTTTGTTCAATACCTTTTTGCCTTCTATATGATACTTACTTACTATGTGATTGCCATGCTTATTAGTTTAATCTACTCCATAGGACTGACAATCCAGTGAAAACTGCAGCTCTGCTGGATTCACTGTGGGAGGGGAATGGAAAATGGGAGTGTAGAGAGGGAGCAAATTTCTTGTTAGTCTCAATTAACATATCATGCATATGCATATAAGAGAAACCAGGTCTTAATATTTGTTTTGATATATTGTATTAAAATCAGATTGAGGTCCTCATCTGCACATCACTTAACCTTTAAGGCATACCAATTTTTTATTCTATTAAATAAAAAAAATCTATATTAAATACACAGACTTAAACAAAATTATAGAAGAATGCTGAATTCCTCTTTTTCCCCCTTTTATTTTTCTTTGTTTTGTAGATTTTATTGTGGCTTTATGATCCCACAGCACAGAGTAAAGAAAAGGAATTGTCTTCTTCATAGTCTAATTTGCATAGTAAATCATATAAAGAATATTTTAAAATCATAAAATTTATCAGGAGGGCTTTGTATGAGAACTTAACAGCATCTCCAGAAAATTGAAAATGATGTAAAACAATTTATATTAAAATCAGTAAAGGATGAAAAATGTTTGTAAGTTTGTTTCAGATACGCATAGAAAAATTGTGGCTTTTGAAATGTATCTAAATAGAATAACTTCTTAATTTATGAACTGAGCTGTAAAATTTTAAAAAAAAGAAGTCTCTCATAAAACATATATTTCCAACAGTAGTTTCAACACACCTGGAAGTCTGACAGTACTTTCTTTCCCTATTGTATGTCACTGTTTCTGTTCTGAATCATGAATAAATCCAGATAGTAGATAAACACACATACTGGGGAGGCAGTGGGAGTGGGAAAGCAGAGGAGGAAGTAAAATTAAAAAAACCTCACACTCTAGCAATATTTACTGAGCTAATCAAATTTCATGTAAAGTGCTGAAATATCCTTTAAAAATATCTAAATTGCCAAACTACTTAAAGAGTAAGTAGAGCACAAAGTAAATACATACTAGACATTCTTAAATAACTATTCTCTTGGACATAAAAAATAATCCCAGTTGCTAAAGAAGTCCCAAAGCAACCTTGAAGTGGTGAAATCAGGTGTCTATGGCCATGAGAAAATACCCATAATATGGCTTTTGCTTTGTCCACTCTCTTCTCTTTCCACTCTATTTCCCATGAGGAGCAAAACAGTTTTCATTGGTTGCAATTTTGGTTAAAATTCCTTTTCACTCAAGTGTCATTAATTGACTGTTTGCCAACAAATTACAACATTTGAACTGTTTGGAAGACTGCTTTCTTAATAATTTTTCAGTTTCCAACTATACTTACTAGGGTCTAACGCAGGTCCAAGTGCTAAATTTTGTATAGCATGGACATGGCTAATGTGCTCTTGAGAGTAATAGAATATCTACAAGCCAGTCTGTGTGATTTGACCTGTGACTAGGAAACACTCTGTAGCCCAGGAAATGTGTGAAGTGTCCTGTCCTGAGGAGGAAGTAGTGACAGTGATAGCCTGTGATGAACTGACTGCAACCCCCATTCCCTGTTTCACCGGAGGGGAAGAAGGTAGAGAAAGGAGTAAAATTGAGCCCAGGAGGAAGGGAAGAGTGGGGTGCTTTCATATTTGGTTTTATTTCTTATTATCTTATTCTTATTTGATTAGTAATGAATTTACTTCCCCAAGTCAGTTCTGTTTAGCTCATGATTGTAATCGGTGAGCAATCTCTCCCTGTCCTTATCCTGTCCCATGAGTCTTTCATTATATTTTCTCTCCACTGTCCAGTTGTGAATGATAGAATGACTTTGGTGGGGACCTGGTGTCCAACTCATCACCCTTCCTTCCTTCCTTCCTTCCTTCCTTCCTTCCTTCCTTCCTTCCTTCCTTCCTTCCTTCCATTTAATTTGACATCCTCGAGTTCTTATTGAGGGAGAAGTATTAATGTCCACTCATGAATATGATTTTGCTGCATATCCCAAGGCTGAGATCCCAAAATAATTGTATACCAGTATAATTGCATGCTACCCCCATATTGCAAGTAAATTCTGGGGATTATACTGAAGAAAACCATGAAGTATCTTAACAAAGATCAAGAACTGTAATGCAAACCTTTTTCTTAGAGCATCATTCCAGTTATTTATTTTCTAAGGGCATTGGCAAGAAGCTCTTATCCAGTTTCTTTTAAAATTTAGAGGAAGAAGAGTGTGAAAAGGAGACCAGAATGAGGAGTTCTCAGAAAAAAATCAGAAACATTTCAAGTCAGAGGTTTTAAATTTTATGAGGGTTCTAGAGCACCTGAGATATTTATAGAGATTATTTTCAGCCCATGTATCTCAAACTTCATTTCGCAAGGTCCTAAAAGAATTGATTCTACTATAACAGAATTTAATGAATTATAACTGGAAAATAGTCAATCCATAGAAAATCTTCAAAATTTTAGGCAATGTTCTAATAGAAGTATACTTTGAGAAATAATATAATTAAAAAAAAAAAGTATAATAAATAAGTAATGAATAAAAACAGGATCTCAAGATGAACCAAAAAATTAACAACCTGGAGAAAATATATGTTCTTCTGCCTTGATATTATAGTATCACCAGGACAAAGATTTATAGTAATTTTAATTTTTTAATTTTTTTGATTAAAAAGAAATGTACTTGTTTGCATAATTCACTTAATAGAACATAATTCTTGTAAAGAAAGAGAAAGTGAAATAGTCTTATGCATATAATCAGACTGTATTCTATTCTTACTAGTCCTTCCTACATTTTGTCATCTTGGGCACTCAATCACAACCAATAATATTGAAAAACCTAATGTTGTGTCTTCAAGGTAATGTTATGGAAATAGAATTTGAGATAAATTATTCACAAATATTGAAGCATTTTTTATTTTTCTCACACCTATATAGCAGAGAAAAAATCCTGTATCTCATTGATTTCTGTTTAATTTGGAAATAGTACTTTTATTTTTCTATGCAACTTGAAATGCACAAGATTAATAGTCCTGAGAAATTATGGAACTAAAAATTTAAATTTCAGATGTATTAAGGAAATTTCATTTAGCTAACACAGTGATATTTATCTAATTAGATGCAGATATTTGCACTAAACAATTCAACTCAATCTCCTCTAAATGGCGATGAAGATAAATAATTTTTTAGGATGCAATTCATATAATCCTTTTGCAGATGTCCATATTTTATCAAGTGAATTAATTAATTTAAAAATGCTCTTCTTCAGTGTTTGTAAATGGAGACTAGAATGCCTGTTTCAGCCATAAACATCTACAATGAAAACCTTTAAGAAGGATGATTCCTCTAAGACAGTCCTCCCTAGACTGATTAGTTATGAAGTCATTACTCTTAACGAATGCAGTGTATGTATGCCAATTAAGTATATATTTTCAAGGCTTGTGGTAAACTCAAATGTTCAGATTTAGTCTGAATGGCACTGCATTAATAAAAAGAGAATTGTGCAGTTTCAGTAAACTTAAGTATAGGTCTACCATCAGATCACTAGTATATTTTATCTTTTTATTTTTATGCAAAAAGAACCAAAATCCTAAATCTGAGCAGAGTTGCTCTTGGTTGAAAAGTGTAACAGATACTGGAAGTTTAATGTCTTATCATAAATGTAGGGAACGTTTGTCCAGGAAAGTGTATTCAACATTCATGTTTGAAATGTCATCAGCTAAATGTGGTTAATACGCTCTGCTGTATACAAAATTCACAAAGTTCAATGAATAATAAAATTTTAGCTTTTTAGCAGGTTTTATTAACTCACATTTCATATTTGTTGATGTACTATTCTTCCACCTCTTCTCCTCTAAACATACTTGTAAATTGCTATATCTTCACTTTTATAATTTGGTGTTCTTCTCTGGAAAGTTCTGTTTTCTCAGATATTTGTATATTCCTTCAAAAATTCACCCCAAAATATAACACTTGATTAAAATTCATCATGTCAGCCTTTTCCGTCAGCAAATTGCTTATGTAGTAATTCATGCTCATTACTGAAACAAGTCAGGTCCCCAGCTGATATAATTTGGAGCAACATTTTGACATACATTGATCAACACCATTTGAAGATCTAGTTAATTATTTTTAATGGATGAATGAACAAAATATACTTCCTGCTTCTGGGTACTTTTAAATGCCAAAAAGAATGGACAGAACTTGCATTTTCTGTAGAACTCTTTACTGTGAGTGTACTCCAATATCATCAACATCAGTCTTGTTATACTAGATGCAAGAAGTTTCAATGTAAGAAAGCTGTAAATAAAATACATTTCTTGACAACGTGAAAGTTCTTTCTCTAGTTTTCCTCTGTCAGCACTTTCAGAACAGAATATAAATGAATTAATATTAAAAGGTGCTTTCGGAAGATAATTCTACATGTAAGAAAGATTTGTGTATAAATTGCTTCCAAGAAGATTTATTTGACTGGTCTTTAGATATCTGGGGGTTTCATTTCTTGTTATAATATAATAGATAAACAACATGAGCATGTGTGCAGCTACCAAAGAATATGTTTTTACAAGAGCTGTGCACATCAGGCACACAGTGTCTTTTTGTTGTAATCTAGAAAAGAAAAATTCTAGAAACTTTAATGTCCACTGCATCATGTTTATTGTGCAGTAATGTTCTGTATGAACTTCAGTATCTGTGAAATTCTGTACTGTGAGAACTACAGCTCTGCTTCTTTAAAGTCTCTTAAGCATCATATACTTTTAAAAACGTTCACCAATAAATGAACGCTATGGCTGCTAAGTTGAAATTGTTCTAAATAGCACTTTCTTCTCTCCAGTCTTCTTTGCAAAGTAGAAAATCCTCACATGGGTTATGCTAGTCTTTTGGGAAAAGGAAAAATTGACAGCACAGCAGGCTGTGCTGATGACCTAATTCAACATTGCTTTCAAGGAATTACTTCTTCAGTAGCATTGTTAAAGGATTTCTATAAAAGTGGTATTCCTTCCAGAATTATCTTTTGAACAAAATACGAACCAGTGACCTCTCTGGCAGTAATATGTGCATTGTATTGAATTATCTCTGTAAAGATAATTCTCAGCCATGCATTATATTAAATTTAAATGTGTTCATTCATACTAAATGATCTGCTGAGACTTTCTTCTATCTGCAATAGCCTAGGAATTTTCATGTGTTCTGTAACCAATCCTAGGTGACAATAATAGATGTTGAAGAAATAATAACATATACAAAAGAGCAGAAATGAACACTTTTTTTTTTCATTGTGATAATACAACTGAGGAATAACTGGCTTTTATGCAAAAATATATTGTGTCACTTAACAAGCCTTTTTGCTTTCTTTGGTTAATCCTTACCTTTTATTTATACACTTAAAGCAATGGTTGTTGTTGTACAAACACTCTTCCTGTAGTGGAGTTCTGGCTGATCATAAGGGATTATGTAAGGATCAAAGGGGAAAAGAAGTTACAAAAAAAGATTACCTGTACATTATTCAATTCTCTGTATTCTTTCAGGTAGGTGAATACTGAATACTGTCATAAAGAAGTTCTAGACCTAACACTAGTCAAAGTGAGTATTTAAATATGGAGGGGAAGTATAGAAATGATATTCAACTCTTGAACAATGGACAAGTGGACTGGCAATGAAGTGTTTTGTCTTCTGACCTTTTATGTAATTAAAATAACTCTTAGCTCTAAGAACAGATCTATTTCTTCCTGCTTTACTATTAAACATGAAATAAATAACTTTCCAAACCTACTTCCTTGTATACCAGTAGTACAAATATTCATTTTTGTTCTTACTGAGCATCTAGAGTTAAAAGGATTTCTACGTTTTTTTGTCAAATAATGTCCAGCATATTAACAAGCATGAACAAATGGAAAATACCAGGAAAAGCATAAAATTTTTATTGAGTTGATACATATAACCAAAACTAAGTATGAATAATGATGATATAAGGATCGGAAAACAGAGATTAGGAACAAATTAGGAACTTTTGCAACTGTTTAAAATAATTGCCTTTTTTATTGTATTACTCTCACTTAGGAAGACCCAAAATGAAAGTCTAGACTGAACAGAAGCAACTGAAGAAAGTGTTCTGGAACATGGGACTACATCCTGCAGTCAAATGTCCCTATGTTTTGTCTGCTGTGAGGCACATTAGTACCTGTGTCTCCCTACAGCATACCCCCAAACATAATTTCTTTTAGTCTTTTCTCTGGTGTCCAGACAAGGTAGTTGATTCTCTACAGCCATTTGATCTCAACTCAAACTAACACAAAATTGAGTTTTCTTGTAGTATGAAACTTTTCAGCCTTCCTTGTGGATCTTGTGAGTGTTTTCCTAGAATTCTTGAGCCAGTTCTGCACCAGAATTCATCCAATTTATGCTTCAGTCAGAAGTTTCCTGCATATCCCTTTCATTGTAACTGAAAGAAGGAACTTTTTTTGTGGCACATTAATTGAGACATCAAATGGAATGCAAGGTTAGATTTTTATTTTTATTTGAAAAACCTAATGCTTGATTTTCTTTGTTAATTTCTTTATCAAAACATTCCAGTGATTAATTTTACTGAAATACTTTTTTCACATAGCAGGTATTAACTAAGTTTACAAAGGTCTATTACATGAAGTTTAATCTATGGCACTTGAACTTCATTTTTCAGATGAAGAATTCATGTAAAACTTTAAAAAAAACCCACTTTATACTGGAAATCGGCTGTCATGTTTCAAGTCTCTTACAAAGTTTTATTTAGCCTTGGCTTTCTAGCATAATACAGCTTGAGATGGTAATCCTATCCACTACCTTTCCTTTGGGATACAGTTACTTTCTAAACTGGAAATTACAGACCATATTGGCAGCTTAGTTGGATCTGATACTCTTATGCATTATTGGAGAGGATAAAGAAAGTAGGTCACCTGTAATAGTTACAGTAACAAAGCACAGGAAAGAAAGCCTTGATTGTCCGAGCGTCTCGACAGGAGCACTTCATCCTGTTATCTTGCTGGAGGGCCAGGTTTGAGTGTTCCCTCTATTGGCTGACAAACAGAACTACCTTATCATCAAGCTCAGCTATCCGCAGCTCTGCTCACTTTAAAGGAGGAGAGCAAGATGGTGAGAAAATAGGAAAGAAAAGTAGGATCTTCTAAAAAAAAACAATTTTCTACTGTATTTCAGAGGACGAAGAAAAAACCTTAATCCTACTGAAATTTGTCATATTACAGTGCCACATTCTCTTCAATAATTAAAATAATTTTTAATTTAAAAATATTTTATTATTCAAAACATATAACAATATATGTTCAATTTTATGTTGTACAAAGATGTCACATTTTAAATGTATTATATATGTAAATATTGAAGATATTTCTTTTGTAGAGTAGATTGCAACATGAAAGAAAGTTGAGATGGAAATGTAACACCATGCTCCTTTATCAATCTGGCCTGTAATAGACAAGAAATTGGTAGCAATGCAGCTGACAAACACGATTTGCTTTACAAGCAGAAGCTTAGTGAAGATTTAGCATGCCATGTAGACACAGCCCAAAGGAAGAAGTGTTGTACGACTTCACTGGTCTGGATCAGTGTCCTGCAGGTTTCTGCCTGGAGGGAAGATTTATTTTCCAGAGTCCCAAAGTGTGCAGCTGGTTTATAAACAAAAAGGTCAGATCATAGCTGTCTTTTTCTTTCTTTGTATGTCTATTTGCATTCAAGAGTAGGAAACAGAGTATAATAAGGACATAAATAGGTGCTTGAGGGTGAATTCAGCTCTCTAAATATAAGCATCTGTAAACATTTAATACAGCCTTGGGTATTCTGCATGACTCACAGTTGCTTCTCCCTAAGTGCAGGAGATCCCTGTAAATCATAGAATCACAGAATCATTAAGATTGGAAAAATCCTTAAAAATCACTACCTAACCCTTGACCAAATAGCACCATGCCATCTTGATATCATAGCACTAACTGCCACTTCCAGTCATTTTTTGAACACCTCCAGGGACAGAGGTTCCACCACTTCCCTGGGCAGCCCGTTTCAATGCTTAACAACAATTTCAGTGAAGAAATTCTTCCTGTGTCCAATCTGAATCTCTCTTGATGCATCTTGAGGTAATTTCCTCTTGTCCTGTTGATAGTTGCCTGGGAGAAGAGGCCAACAGAATTTGAACATAGTCTGTCATTTGTATCAAACTACTTTAAGACTCCCATTTTCCCCCATATTTCCTTTCTCCTGTATCTATCTCTTTCTAAAAGGCTTGCAAAATGTCATTGATTTATAGGTGACTGAATACTTACTAAACTTTTTATATGATTCCTCCCTTAGGACCTAGTCTTGTGATCCTTTAGAAGGAAGCAAAATGAATGTACACGACCATCTACTCTTACTCTCTGGCTATCTGAAGAAACAATTATTAAACCCACAGAAACCTACAGGGTTTTCTGTTGGGTTGTCAAGTAGAAATTGCAAAGGTGAAATTGCAAATTGCTTCACCAGTTTGTAAGTGCATCTAAAGCAGTAAAAGAAGGTAGGCTCAAAAACCTTCCTCTGTACTATTTAGTTTACCATTATAGTTGTTGAATGCAACTAAATCTAAATAAAAGGTCAACTTATTTTCATCAATCCTTGCTTTTGAATGTCTATGATAATTTTAGAGGTGTGATTGTCTCACTGCAGAAAGGTTTATTATTATTGCTTTCTGGATAAAGGGGCACAGTGTCTTTTAGTGAAACATATATTTTTATCATAAAATGGAAAAGCAGAAAACAGTACCATCACATCTTGTTTAATGGCCAGACCTCTTGGAGACAATAATTTGTTCTCTTATCATCCCCACATGTCATTCTCAAAATTTCATCGTCAACTTTCTTAGTAGTGGCATCCCTACTGACATCAGGTATAATGAAAAAACCTTTAACAAAATAAATACAGCAAACATTTTTAATTTTTAATTATTTTGAACGACTAAATCAATTAAAAATTTGGCTGTGCAATTTCAGATCTAGACTACAGTGGTCTTTGACCTGAAATTGCTTTTATATATACATATATCACAGGATGCCTTTAGGCTCAGATTAGGATGACGTTGCAATACTCACACTCTGCCACAAGAGAATCACACTAAGAATTGCTGGTTTGTACCTGAAAGCCATACAGCAAATGAGGGCAAGGCACAGGAGCTCATAATCCCAGCATTTTTGACCACTCATGACTTTGTTCCTTTCAATTCTAGGATTACGTTTGGATGACCTATCTCAGGAGTGGCTGTCTAAGTTGCGTGTCTATTACGTATGGAAGACGTGAAGCACAGAAATTGGCTGTCGAAAATAATCTTCCCTAACTTTATAGTATCCTTGAAAGTCTCGGTCAAGTTAAAGGCAGCAGCAAAAACATTTTTGAATTTTAGAGACAAGTATTCTACCTTTCAGCTCAGACTGTTTTGGGTTTGTTTGAAAGTATGTCAGCAAACACAATTTATTATCCATTGATATTGTAGTGAATTAAAAGTTGTCAGGAATATAATCACGTATTTTATTTCCTTCTCCATTTACTCCTTCTTTATAATGGCTTATAGACAAAATCCCTGCTTCTAGAACATAAAATGAATAATATTTCATGTAGAATTACAGTTTAGTCTTTGAGTTGAAGCTACTGATGTTAGCACCAAAACATTCAAAACATCCAAGGAGAAGTAAAACCAGAAAGCAAACAGTCTTCATGAACCAACCCCCCAAACTAAATTTAAAAAACCCCATATTACTGAGAAAACCCCCATATGAGTGAGATTCAAAATTGCTGTTGTCTACATTGTGATTAATTAATAAATTAGATTGATTTTAGAAGTGGTAAAATTTAGAAGAGATGGTCAGGTGTTCATGGGAAATTATATATTGTGGAGTGGACTATGTTTTGACAAAAAAAAAATCTAGCATACTCTTTATGGGCTCTGTCTAAACCTTAAATTGATTTTTTTTTTTAACTTTTAACTCTTCAGAATGCAACTAAACAGTATGGTACAACAGAGCTAATTCCTGCATTTTTGTTAAGAGATGTGATGTCATGCAGGGTTTTTACTCTGCATGTGCAAGAGGGCAAAAATACTTTGTTGAATCTTGTGAAATTTATAAGGCTTTTTAAGACCTGAGAATCTGTTTTTCATCAGCGTCATACTCTGTTGCCTGTATCAAAGAGATTTAACAAACTTTCAAAGTCTCTTCCTGGAATGCAGTTCCATTTCCAAATTCTTATGCATCTGAAAACATTGTCCTGAAAAAAATCCTCCTACTGATTAAAGGAGAAGCCAATTTTAAATACTTACATCTAACATTTATGGAATTGCTTTTGGTACCCATGAAGGAGGCATAACCTAATCACGATCTTTGTATATATTATTATAATTAACATTCTTACTAAAGAAGCATCTGTATCAACAAGTTTGAATTTCTGTAGTGCTCAGAGACTGTATTTTCTAGTATAAAATCGATTTCATAGGACCACCCCCACACACACCCTTTTTCAGTTCAATACTTTTTACCACAATACTTATTCTAATCATATGGTGATGCTGCCTCCCTAAGATTAATATTTTCTGTTTCAGAGAATTTTTATTCTTTGTACTCTTACTTTTTCATTATTTTCATATTATACATCAGAATTACTTATGCATGTGGTGACCATAACTCTTAGAAACTATGGGGTGTTCTCAAATGAAGATTATCTGGTTTTGAAATCAGACTGAATTGTAATATATTCTGTCACTATAAGGCTTTTTGCATATTCTAAAACGTCTTAACATTTTTTTTTCTTTTTTGTTAAAATTGAAGGATGGTTTGAGTGAAGTTGTAATAAAACCAATATTTTTTGACAACCCTTTTTCCTTGGACACTCAGTGATTTGTAGGTAGTACTTATCATATCTTTAAAAACAATTTTTGCATGTACTTATGACTGAGTAAATTTAGCCTGAAAGCCAAGGCATGGTGATATCTGACTCTCTACCCAAAAGGCTGGACTGATGTAATAAATGCTGTCTGAATATAACATCAAAATGACTTGAATATAACATGAAAACCACCTGAGGGAAAACAGAAACAACAACCTACAGCCTTACCACACCCATCCCACCCCTTGACTGCCCACCTCCCCACCCCAAAACCCCATTGCAATAAAAATGAAGGTCACATTGTTTCAAATTCAAAGACCTAATATGTCTATTTTCAACCTCAGAAGAAAGGTCCCTTCTTTACACACATGAAATTGCCTATGTCAGACATGTTTACATGCTCCTATGTGGGGCAATTTATTGTTAGATCTAAAAGCACTCAGGATATTCCTGCGGTGCTTTTTGAAGATGGGCCCCAAACTCTTCTGGATATGTTTCAAATGTGCTGCTTGTTATCTATGCTACAAGCTGCTGTCATTTATCTTTTAAACTGGGTAACTCAGGTCCAGTTTTTTCTTTGTGTCATACCAACAGCAGATGGGATCCTACAAAGATGGTACTGATGTTTTAATGCCTGTACCCCAAAGCAGAATACAAACCTAACATTTACTGCTTTTAGTGTTGGAGGAGGTTTTACAGTCCAAAATGGTCAAAAAGTTGTCTAAAGTTAGTCACTAGACAACATAGGTTCCAGAAAATACCTGAATCCCCACCTCTACACAACTCTAGCCCCTCAATCAGATTTGCAAGGCTATACCTTTACCTAAGACAAAGAACACAGAATATTCCTTGAACTTCCATAATTTTTTTTTCTTTGAAAGAACTGGTTACAAGATATTACTCCCTATCTTTCATGTAATAGCCCAGAAATGAGAAACCTTGACAAAAATTTGACATCAGTATTGAAGAATGTCTAAAACACATCTTAATTAAGAATTATAACAGACATCTGTCTGGTGAGTGTGTCAATGCTCATTTAAAAAAAAGTTTCATTCTGTACTTATAAATTTGTTTTGTTTGTTTCTTTGATTGAGTTTTTGTTGTTTGTTTTTGGGTTTTTTTACTATGCTTTAGGTAGTTTATGTTACTGGCAACATCACTGTAAGTATACATTACATGTCAATAAAATTTATAATTAGAGGAAGGGTTGTTGAAAGATAATTTTTAAATCTTTGTCATATTCCTGCTTGAAGAGTGTCATTAATTCACAGCTGATAATCTTTATGACCTGGCTTCCTTAGTGAGAAATATGCATACAGAACAATGAAATGCTTGTCAGAATGCAATTTTATTTTCTGCTTCACCATGTTTTTTGAACCATATTTTGAATCACTTCCATAATTTCAGACAATTGAAGAGACCTCCATCTCACCTAACATTAACTATTTTACAGGTATGTACTCTGACCTGTTTGGCCTTACTTATAATTAATAGAAAAAGAAGGGACTTCTTGAACTCAATTAATCTAAATTATTTTACAGATCTGTTTTAAGATGAGATGAATCACTCAGCTATACACATTTACATATATGTCACCCTTGTTTACTCATGTTGTGAGTTCTCCTAAGTTGTTTTGTTTTGATTTTTTTGTTTTGTTTTGTTTGTTTGTTTGTTTGTTTTTGTGGGTTTTTTATTTGTTTTTGTGGGGATTTGTTTGTTTGTTTGTTTTGAGTTTTGGGTTTTTTTGTTTGTTTGGTTTTTTTTTTGCAGACCAGAATCTTGGTGGTGTTAACTCTTTGCAGCTTAAGACAGACCAATTAAAACATAAACCAGATTTCTATGTCTTTTTACAACAATCTCACAGGGGCTTTAAATGCATGTCCAGCGGTCCTGGCATTACCTAGTCTAACTCTTTCCACTGCTGAAATGATAGGTCTGATAGGTGTCTATTACAGCATCGGTGATGTTAGAAACAAGTAACAGTTAGTACAGGACTTTTTCTGGTAAACTTAATTTCTCGCTTTAAAATATATTTTTGCCACTAGAATTGTTTTGCTGAACTGCAAACAAGTTCAACAGCTTTCTCTATGAATTCAAGCAACGTTATAGCTGTCACTGTGATCATGAATTTGGCTGCTACTTGGGGCTTTTGCTTCCTGCAATCAGTTTTAATGCATTGCACTGTTTGTAGAGGAAAGATCAGAACAGGCAGTATATGACCAGGACAGTGAATAGATACAATATTTCTTTGTTGCAGAGGCTTGCATGTTAGAGTTCTTGAGCAGGGAATCAATGGGAAAATAAACTAAATTTTATAAATGGCAGAAGTCTTCAACTGCTATCTACTGCAACCTAGAAGTAACAAACCTTAAATACAGAGCTCTCAACCACTGCCCACTTAGTGCACTGTGTATCTGTCTTCTCATTTTCATTTTTAATTTAAGATCTTTTGCGCTCACAGGCATTTAAAAACATTGCAAGCTATGATTAACAAATTACTTTTTATTTTCATTCATGACATTTGCTTGCTGTGACTAAGTAATACATTTCATGTAAGTATGGGTTGCTGTAAATAAGCCCTTGGGGTATTCTTCAGTGTCTCCAAATACGAGCTAACACGCAGCTACTGAGTTTGTGACTCCTTCCTTTCATTCAAACACAGTAATATGAAAATTGCTATTTCAGAGTATGTGAGAACTTCCATGGCAAAAATGGCAACTCTAATGTGGAAAAAAAAGTTTTCTTCTGCAAGCAAGTGCATTGATTTCTGGTGACAGTGAAATTCGCAAATGAACACTCAAAGGATTTGATTCAAAACAAGAGGTAATGTCAAGACATATCCAACTTGACAAAACACTGCAGATATCAATATTCAAGGTATTGGCAAAACCTGATTTTATTTGTGAAGGCTTTCTTTCTTTAACAATAAAATTTGTTCCTTCTTTTCTTTAACAGTACTGCATTATATTTCTAGAGAGGAATTTATATTTGTTAATTATTGATTATAAAATCTTCTGGGTTTTTGTATCACCAGAAGCTTGCCTAGTCTATTTCCTGAATCATGGTTACTGATTGAAGTACCCCTATTTATCCTGTGCTTCTACAGTCCCTTGTAAATTCGAACAAAATCCATTTTATGTGAAAAATATTATTCTACAATGTCGCTCTGAGTTCACTCTGCTATTCTAGTCTTTCCACAGCATTTGCTGCTGGATGTTGCCAGATGTAGACCTTGTTGGAATTTGATCTGTTCTTATTTATGGACCAGATTCCTGAAATGCCAGATCTAGAGAAGGATGTTCCATCAGGGCATAAGAAAGGGGCAAACACCAGTTCTGGCACCTTTTCATCCTCCACATTATGACCAACAGTATCATCTGAGAGGAATCAATATCTAAAATAATGAGCAATCATGCACAGATTAGTTCTCGATATTTCTGACCTAGTTTTTGAGTATCCCATTCCTTTTAAAAGAAACACAGAGCCTGCCAGATGGCAAAATAAAATAAAAAAAACACTGACAACAATAAATCCAGCACAAACTAATTATATCTGCATCAATTTTAAAATCAGGTCATCTACCAAAATTGCAAAGGCATGCTCAGCAGCTTATATCAGCATTTACAAATTCTTGGCGCTGCAACCCTGAAACTAAAGCTGAAAAAGCTGAACCCAGAAAGCAGCAAAGAAACCAACACAAAAGTTAATGA
Source organism: Pardalotus punctatus (assembly GCA_013400915.1). Classification (NCBI taxonomy): domain Eukaryota; kingdom Metazoa; phylum Chordata; class Aves; order Passeriformes; family Pardalotidae; genus Pardalotus; species Pardalotus punctatus. Next base: position 311,979 of record VZTX01007324.1, on the reverse strand, counting down.
ATACAGCAGTATGATGAGAAATTACAGTTAAAGCTGAGGAATGTATTTCAGTCCCTATTGGAAGTGGAAAGGGGTGAGGCATAGGGTGGACTTCAAGGGAAGACAGCATGAAGGACCAGACATAAGCACATCAGCATCATTTGTCTGAAGCATTCTGACTGTTACAGCAGGAGAATTCTGATTAGAAGAGAGGGTCCTGTGGAGGTGGGTAGTGCTGTTCTGAGCCAAATTCCTTTTTAGTTGTTAGGCTTGCAAGTTTGCCCCACAAATAAAAGTTTCATCTTGTTTGGGTGCAACACAAATTGCCTAAACCAGGTGATTATTACTGAACTTTAGTACAGCTTTGTTTTGTGAAATCCCATTGCAGTAATATTTTTAATATGGTGAAATATTACTATAACTAACATGTAAAAGCCACTTATTCTGTGTGAAATAAATGCTCTGCAGCCCTAAAATTAAAAAGCAATTTACAGAAGTGCAAACTTGTGATGATAGCAAATGCCCTAAAATTGTAGGCACAATGTCAGAAGTTCCAGAACTATAAGCAAACCACTAATAGCCATTTATTTGCTACAAAAGAAACATAGTCTTGGAAGCTGGGCAAAGCCCTTTCTTTTCAGCTGCAACAGGGAACAAGAATCCAAGTAAATAAACCCCAACATGAATAATAAATAAAGGTTCAATGAAGAATTGTAGAGTGATGGAGAAAGATCAAGGTATGTATAGGCAGCATTATAAAATGCATGGAAATAATCCCAAGTGAGCCTATGGGCAAGAAGCACTTCCCCATAATACCACATTCTCATGGGAAAGGACTCATAAAGCTGACAACTCGGTATAACACACCCTCACACACCCTGAGGGCATCAGGCTTAGGAAGCACACAGGCAGTGGGTGAGCACAAGGACAGAAGTAAGGAGTAGATGCACAAAACGTGAGCACAGCAATTCTAATCAAATCATTCATAAAAGAGGTTTTTTTGTCTGGCTTTGTCTGGTTTTGGATTTGCCATGTGGTTTCTTTTTTCAGTTTTGTTTGCTTTTCTCTAATAATTAGATCTGGATTAAAGATAATTAAACTGATGAGATTTAAATTAGGTTGACCATTAAGTCTTGGCTTTAAATATGAGGTGTATTTCTATTGTTCTCATAAATTGAATAAGTTACAGGGCAATATATTGGTGGAGAATGCATGCAGGCAAAAATGTAATTCAGATGCAATAAGTCAAAACGAAAACCACAGTAAGATCAGATGGGAAATCTCAAAATTTCCTAGGCTTTTCTGGTTATATTATACTACAAACCTAGACATTTGAAAATGTTCCTTCAGCCATGGAGACTGATGACAGTAATTCTGATAAACATATTAAAGCATTTGTACAATGTGGAAAGGCTTTAGTGAGGGAAAAACAATCTAGAACATCTGTTATAGAAGACAGAATTGAAACAGGTCAATTGCATCGTAAGTAATGATTAAAGATTGTGAGTTAATGTCTAAAAGATTCGGGAGAATGTCTGGAGTTATGGACTTTGCCTTCACTACATGTGATGGAGCCCTGCTTTTCTGGAGATGTTTGAACGCTTCACCTTAAAGACCCCCCAGTAAACAAACAAACCAACCCCCCAAATTTTAATTGCATCTATTTTCATTAGGACTGCCTTTCGCTATCCTTCTCAGTAACACTATGTACTGTGAGAAAAGCTGGAATTATGTCAAACTTCAAGAAAATTAATGTGTAAGGGCACAAATCCTTCAGGAGAACTAAGCTGTTTTATCTACTGCCACATTTTCTTCATTCTTATCTCTAAGAATTTAAAGCATTATAGTATGTTAAGAAGGAAGTTTGAAAGAAATTAAGATGTTATTTAAGTAGAGTCAATAGACTGCTCCTCTCTTTTTATTACAAACACCTTTTGTACAGTTCACCTGATCTTGCGAACAACTTGCCACTGAGGAATCCAAATAATTTTTGTTAGGCAAATATTTGCAAAGTGAATATGAATAGCATTAGCCCCAACAGACCTCGCACATTGTACTTACTGGGATTGTATTTGCTAATGTACCCCTTTTCAATTGTGACTAAGGCTTAGGAGGAACATTATGTTTAAGTGTTGAAAACAGAGAATGGAATCTAAAGCCTGTCTCTGGGTTCTTTACTTCTATTGATCATGGAAACAGCAGGCGTCTGAAAAAGTATCTTCACTGAAGAACCACTGAGATTGTGAATAGAACACACCACTTTATATCTGAACCAGAACATACAGATTAGAGCTAGGTCAATCTAGTTCCTTCTCTTAATTTCCCAACCCAGGATGGCCTTATCCATATCAGCTGTTGAGAAGAATCCTTGGCCCTTGTTTTGTTCCTGACACCACAGTGTTGTCAGAGAGAATGTACACAGGGCAAGAGTATATAAAGGAGTATGTTAAGTTTAAGCAGAGAGGAAGATTTATTTTGTACTAATGCTCAGGCCTAGTTGTCCAACTTTTGCTTTTCAGCTTAGAAAGGTTGGGAAGCTGGAATCAATTCCAGAAATTGAATCAACTACTTTTGTTTTTATTTAACTGTGTCCCAGTCACAGCTGTTTCATACTGTTTGAGATGCCTAAGGGTACAGTGGCTGTCATGCCAGTACCACACTGAGAGACTCCAAGAGGCTCTATGCCAGATCTGTAACAATCTTATCTGTTAGATGTCTCAACTACCTCCATGCTTAGGTAGATGAATTAAGACTCTGATCTCTGCTGACTATGGTGGGAATTTAAATATCTGACTTACATGCAGACTGTAGCATATAGGTATTTGCATACAGTCTAAACACAAAGTGCACTCCAACTGTAGTTTTAATTCCTTTTTAGAAAAACCTTTAAAATCCATGTCTCTTATGAACCTTCTCCTCCTATCATACAGTAACCTTAATACTATTGTAGTCTGTCAGTCATTTAGAATGTACCGTGTTGACAGAATTGCTTGCATTTGTGCATTGTGATACAGACTTTAGTGACCTGTTTATACTTCTCATTTGCTATCTAGCTGGAGTTTATGTCATATTTTACTGATCATCTATGACTGTAGGTTGTTATTCTAGTCATTGTTCAATTTGAAATCTCACAATTTATTCAGTTCACATTGTGTGAACACTGCTGTGAACAGAGAATTATGGACTAACACACCACCAAAACAGTTTTACAGGCATCAACTACTTTACATTCACAACAGTGCTATAAGAAAATTAATGCCATCCCATTTCTACAAAGGAAGAACTGAAGGACCAATATTTAAGGTCAAGCTCTCTGCCAGTTTTGAATAGCCAATTAAAATTACATGCTCTGATGTACGGGGAACACAGCAATATGTATTAACTCCATGTAGCACTTCATTCCTTCACATCTTAATTTCCATTGATTTTTCAGTCACAGCTATAAGTATTTAGCAATTATGTACCTTATACCAATGAAGTAACTAATGGATACAGGAAATAAAAACCACCATGATTAACAGGTCCTCAAATCACTTTAAAATAAATTAATAGATATCTAATAGTAAGTAAAGCACAAGTACAAAGAATCTGACCTGGGAGAGAGGTGATATTTTGCTATTTAAATCACCATAACATCTCAGACCACCAAGTGTGCAAGGTTTTGTAATTTTATAAGAACCTAATAATGACAGGGAACTCAAAGGTGAGGCTAACAATCTCAGAATTTCCTAAGGGTAAACACTTTGCTTACTCATGGAAAAGTTAGAGTTGTAGTGTCTTGTTTAGTTAGTTTTTTGTTTGTTTTTCAAAACAGATTAGAGAATTTTCTGATGTGTACAAACCTGGAATCAAAGCTCTTTTTCTGGACCTGCAGCTCTTATTTTTTTGAACAGTGCCATAGTTATCCGTGCTATGATTTTGGACAGGATTTGGAGGTACTTTCTCACTGAAATACAGCAGTGGAGACACTCCCCCCACAATAGCGAGGCCTAAGGAATATAAATAAAACCATCATACTTTTTGGTAATATTTTATAACTTCCTGTTTTTATTTTGCAGAAAAGTCTAGTTATAGTGCTTCAATGTATAAAAGTTCAAGATGCCTCCAAAAGCCCTATTTAACAGATGAACATTGTTTACTTTAGTGCCAAAACTATCAGTATTTATCTGTTACCTGCAGATTTAATAGTCCCTTCTCTTCACTATTTAAAATTCATTATTAGAGCTATAAAGCATAAGAATATTAAAAAATTCATTTTAAAACACTTTTATATTATCTGCATGAATAAATTCTTTTTTGTTTACTGCCTTGTTACAAAGGAGCTCATATTAATCCCACAAGGAAGCAAATCAACCATCCTCTGTCCTCAGGTCCTAACTAAACCTTTTCCAAAGGCGTTTAAACTCTGATCTCCTAAATTGGGTGTTAGCATTAACAAATCATATCAATAGAAGGACAGCATAGAAGAAAATTAATACAGGTTGGATAGTCTAATAAACAAGCTCCTTTTCTTAAACATAGTGAAATGATATATAAATATACTACATTAAAATTAAAAGAACTGTGGCACTATTCTGGTAATTATTATTTCTTTAAATTAGGTCAGTACATACAAATATTTACTTTCAGATTTCTTTTCTCTCTGAGTTGTATATAAGAAATTCCTTGGTGTACTGAACTTGTTAGGATTCAAATATGTTTATGGTATAATTCTATTATCTAACTGCACACGTAGAGATCTACCTTTAATATCTTTGATGGATTGTCTACATGAGTTTTTGTTGGTTTTTTTTTCCTTCAAATGTGTGTTATAAGCAATGTTAGTAAAACACCTAATGGACTTGATTCTGACTCTTATTTCAGAGGTACAAGTTGAGGAGCTTGCCCATTCAGAGAAAGGAGGGAAGAAAGGAGTTGCAGCATGAAATTTCTTGTCTGGCAAGGTGAATATCATACACACTTAGGAAGACATGTAATTTTATCAAGGCTAACTAGCAGTTTATTTCTAAATAATGGAAAGTTGTTCCACTGAGTTACATTGAGAGTTTTCATATCTGTTAGCAAACTCTCAGTGTAACTCAATCTCTTTAGCTCTCTTTATCTCATATCTCTTTAGCTTTGTTAAAGTTTTGGGAACTATAAAATGAAATACAGGTATATAGCACGAAATTTGGGAACTGTAAAATAAAATAAAAGTATATAGAGCGAAACAGAATAAAAACACAATGAAAAAAAGACAGGACACGTTTTTCTTTCTGCAACTCATGAGAGCTTGACATTATTTGCAATAGAATGAACAGATCCTATGGCTCAGGAAAGCAGAAACTTTTTGTTACAGCTGACCTAAATTTCACTACAGATACTCTGATGGAGAGAGAAAAGATATGTTAGAGTCACATTGATATGTCAATTGGACAAAAGACACATAAGGTGCTTCAAGTGCTAAGTTGAATTTTGGATAAGCTAATAATAAAACTTTCATAAAATATTTATTTTCTCAAATTTTCAACAAAAATAAAAAACCAACCAGAAAAATCAAATTATTAGTAAAGCAATTATTTTGGGTTTGACATTTAGAAAGATTAATTACTACAGGAATCCCATGCATTGCAAGTTTATTTGTCTTGCATTTGTGACATTTTTGATATTTCTAAGATGATAACATTTTGGGGAAGTGTCTCAAAAATAAAGCTGAATAATAAAAATAAAAAATAAAACTGGTATGGTAATGCACATAAGTTAATTAATTTCTCTTGATTTCTACTGACTTTAACTGAGATTATGATGAAATATATACTTCCACTTGTAAAGAGTGATCCAAATGAAAAAGGGATTAATCATTTTTATTCAAAGATATGGCAGAATAATCACCAAATATTTTGGTGCCATACCATTGGACTGACTTACCTTCTTTCTTTTTTTCTTTCCTTTAGTTTTTTTTTCCCCCAGAGATTTTGGTGACTTTTAATGTGTTGGATTCGTATGTTTTCTTTGACATGTTTCAAGGCATTTTATTTCTCAGATGGACAGTACAGATAAGCTAGGAGAGTATTCTCATTGCTTTTGGTATGAGGTTCTCAGGAATAAAGAAAAAAAATGACATGAAGGCAGGATCTAGTTGGTAGACAAATTGTATGTTCCTATCCCCAACTCAAAACTTAAAGACGGATTTTACTTGCCTGAAACAAAATTCCTTCTGAAAGCTGCCACAGGCAGGTTCTGAATCTCCCATAACCAAAGATATACTTAAATAGAACTATTTACCCTACAGTATTTTCATAGAATTTTTTTGCCCTTTGGATATTGTATAACTTTCCTAAATTCGTGTTGCTGCATATCTTCAAGATTATGTCTATTGTTAATGTATAATTCTGTCATTTAGTTTTGGGTGTGGTTTGGGGTTTTTCTGGGGGTATTTTTTTTTTTCAAAAATTTGCAAGCTTAAAGTGCTCCGCATTTTAGTTTTTACTTAGAAAAAGTAATAGCTTTGTGAAAGTAATACAGGTATCTTTAAACTTCCTGTGCCACATAATTTTATGATTGGCTTACTAAATGTGTATTTTCACGAGTAGCTTTCAACTAAAGTTATCTGAATCCCTGGAATATTTTGCAAAGTGTACTTTCAACTACATAAGGAATCTAAAATATAAGCTGGCCTAGATTTTTTTTGTTGCTACTTTTATTATGTTGATTTAAACCTATATTTTATCAATAAGTTCAACATTGATACAACAGGTAGAATAATAAAATCCTAAGACTATCTTGTCCTACAGTATTTAATTTGTGGCATTTGGGTAATATATTTCAGAAAATAACACTGTGTGACCAATTTGCCTTGTTCTACATATATTAAGTCTTATAGAACTAGTTTTCATTTAAATATTATAACTCTAGTGTTTTCCTTAAGATTAATTAATATTGACATCTTGAATACAAACAAGACATTGAGTCATCAGGTATAATAAAGAGGGAAATATTTTTCATAGAATCATAGCCATTAAAAGAACTCTACCATCATAATCATGACATTTTATGCTGTTTTTCATAGCAAGAAAACACCAGCAAACTTAGAATTTAAAAAAATGCAGCTGAAGAATTAGAAAATATCAAATAACAGCATTGGAATTAGGACAAAATCTAAATTCTTTGAAGTCAATAGAAACACACCAGAAATAAAATATTTCAGATAGAACAACAAGGCAAAACTGAAAGAATTACCATTTTTTCAGGAATTCTGAGCTGTGTATTCTGTACCTTTGAATAAAATGCAAATTATTGTGATGACACTGAAAAGATAGAGCTATCCATTATTTCTCTTTCTCTCTCTCACTTCCTATACTCAGCAACTGTGAAAGCAGCTTCCACTCTGAAGTGATGCTGAAAAAGAAAGGAGCAGGTGCAGTGTACCCATATCTGATCACGTAACCTTTTTTTATTCTCTCCAAGGTAGGACTGTGAGCAAGAGCAGTCCGCTTGCCATATGGCCCTTTGTCCCAGGAGAGCAGGAGAGAATTTAGGTCCTAATTCACTGCCCTCTGAAATTACTGGTAGTCATTTCACTGATCTCAATAGGTGTGGGACTGAATCTTTTAATTATGGTCCATCAGTCAGAGTGGAAATTTAAACAGGCAGGATTTTTGTCATGACTAATGGCTAAAACATACGGTCAGCTATATAAAAACCTAGGCACCTTCTCTCTGACTATTTTTCAATGTTCTTTGCCCTGACTCAGATTACCTCTTTAGACATACAATTAAAAGCCTCAGCTGAAGGGTTAGAGGTCTTATTTCAGATGGCAGTATGACACTTTGGTCATGAAATTGTAGTGGTACAAACTCCATAGCTGAGGATGCAGGGCTGAAGCAGAATAATAGGGAGAAACATCACAGCGTAGGAATATGCTTATAGCAACATGTAAATATTTAAAAGTATAAACATCTCAGGCTTCATTTTCCTGTGAATCAAATATATACAATTATTTTCATTAATTTTCTTAATTATTTTCATTAATTTTCTTAATTTACATGCCAGAATGATGATCTCCAGGTATACTTGCTCTTAATATATGGTTAAATTTAGGTTTAGGGAAACTGATCTTTCAAAATCTACTGAATTCCTATCCTAGATAAATCTCCTAAGAAGAAATATGTACATACCCTGGTGAGCACAAAAGGAAGGCAATCACAAGTACTTCAGTAATCTACTTTAAGAACTCCATCTCCTATGATATTTCATATATTATTTAAATAAGTTATTTAGAAATAAACTATTAGTTATCCTTGATAAAAATACATTTCTGCCTGAGTGTATAAAACATTCACTTTGCCAGAGAAGAAATTTCATGCTGCAATACCCAATTCAGCCTCACTGGAAAGAAGAGACAAGAGTAACCCACAGCTTTGTGAAATTCAGCTGCACAGGTTTTATCTAGACTCATAAACCTTCCTTTTGTCTATAACATACCAGTACTGGTAAGGCTGGGCTGACACTGCCTCCTGCCAACATGATTCTGCACGTAGGAAAAATAGTACATATTGCATGGACTGTGTGTGCCTCCGCTTCTGGCCATCAAATCTTTTATTTTGTCAACTGTTTTAATAGATCCTGTCCCTCGGGGAATCTCTATATCACTGAAACGGTCAGCCCATTTTCTTTCTAAACAGAAAATGTGTCACATCTGTCTCAAACACTAAGAAGGATGGCATTTAATCTTGTTACAGTCTCTTGATGAGGATAACCTTCTCAGAAGGATGAAATGACAAATGAAGAGGAAATGACATAGCTCTCTTCTCTTTGCACTCATTTGTATCTTTTAGTGAATTAGTCAGTCTTTTGACAAATCTTTTTGTGTGTAAATGGAATCATGAAAGGAGTATTTATGCAGGAGTATTTATTTATGTTAGTCTATAAATAATACTAAAGCCCTAGCAAGTTTTTTCCTGAATTTTTGCCAGTGTTTTCCCTTTGAGTTGAATATATGCTACTCACTTTTGGTATTGACATCTTTTTAACTTGGTGTGGATTTCAGTAACTATTGTTTTCATGAAAGCTTTTTTTCATAATGTATTTTTTCATTCATCTGATAAATCTCATCACTTTCATTTATGTGATTTTTATCTATATTTTTGCTATATCTTGTTCATGCACTAATGTTTAAAATTTTAAAATTACAATAAAATTATTTTCCCAAGGAATATATTTTATAAGATACAGAATAAAACACTTCAATTTTGTTAACTTCTATTAAAAAAAAAATAATTTGTGATCTTATTTGTCTGTTGAAGTTAGCAAAACTCATCTTAAAAGGACCTTTTTCCCACTAAAAGTCACCTTGAAATTTACTCTACTTAAATGCTTTTAAATATTATATATTTTTTCCTTTTATTTAACAGAACTTGTACAAACTGATAATGTACATATAGTTTATCTTTTCTTAAAGTCAATCTCTAATTTGGACATCAATTAATATTCAGTTGTACTGGGTGGACCCTGGCTGAATGTCAGGCACCTGCCAGAGTTGTTTTATTACTCCCCTTTGTAGGTGAACAAGTGAGAGAGAAATATAGTTGAGGATTCACAGGTTGAGATAAGGACAAGGAGAGCTCACTGATCACCATCATGGGCAAAACAGATTCAGCTTTGGGCTATTAATCTAATACTAACCAAATCAGAGCAGGATAATAAGTAAAATAAGGCATAAAAAAACACCTTCCTCCCACCTCTCTCCCTTCCAAGCTCTACCTCCCTCTCCCACATGGCTCAGGGAGACAGGGAATGGGGCTTATGACCAGTTCATCACACATTGTTTCTGCTGCTGCGCAGGGAGATGAGTCCTTCCCCTGCCCCAGCGTGGGGTCCCTCCCATGGGAGACAGCTCTCCATGAACTTCTCTAGTGTGAGTCGGTCCCACAGGCAAATGTTCTCTACAAAATTGGTTTCAGTCCTTCACATACAGCCTATTCCAGTGTGGGCCCCCCACAGGGTCACAAGTCCTACCAGTAAAACTGTGCTAGCGTGGGCTCCTCTCTTTACAGGTCTGCAGATCCTTGCCAGGACCCTGCTCCAGCACAGGCTTCCCATGGGGTCACAGCCTCCTCTCAGGCATCTGCCTGCTCTGCGTGTCTCCTTCACAGGCTGCAGATGGATCTCTGAATCCTCCATGTGCTGCAGGGACACAGCTTCCTCACCAAGGTCTTCACCACACCCTGCAGAGGAATCTCAACTCCTACCCCTGGATCACTTCCTGCCCCTCTTTCTCCACTGACCTTGGTGTCTGCAGAGTTGTTTCTCTCACACTTTCTCACTCTGCTCTTCTTCTATATACAGAAATGTTGCTATCATTCATGATTGGCTCATCCTTGGTCAGCAGCCTGGGTCTGCCCTGGAGCTGGCTGGCATTGGCTCTGCCAGACAGGGGGGAAGAAGCTTCTAGCAGATCCCCAGAGAAGCCAGCCTGTAGTCCCCCACTACCAAAACCACACAAACCCAATATATCAGTATAGCTTGAATATTAATAGTATAGCTGATTTTCAAATTTTAAATTTGTGCAGGCTGAATAAGAGTTGCTTAAGGTGCAATAATGCGTAGCCTGAAATATCCTCATGCAAATGTCTCAAAGATTTGCAAGTCACACAAAATGTTATGATAAAACCATGATAAAAGACCATGCATAATTTTAATATTTTTCTTTATTCCCTCATAGATATATTTTAATCACTGGAATGATCTCTGTGCTTTGGAAATAAGAAGATGGAACACAATTCATGAGATACCTCATAAAATTTTAGAAATCATCCTGTGGAAGTGTCTGTTTCTCCATTAACAAAGGGAGGCCAGAGAACATTTCCTAGACCTTTATCTGAGGCAATCCTGGCTGAAAAGGTAAGATTGCAAAACCCAAACCTGGTATGTAGGATAGACTGTATGTCATGAGGTGTTTGTATATACATATGTATAGCTTTTGTTGCTGTTTACATGGGAAGGTTTGTGATTTTATGTGGTGTATCTCATTGCGTGGAATCAACAAATATATTAACATGTTCTTCTTTGCAATAGAAGTGAATCTGTAGAGAGAAATGGTTGTTACCTATTGTCAACTCTGTGCAGGTTTAGAGGGCTCACTTATGATGAGCTCTAATCTTGTCACATGCCCTGGACCATATTTAATCTGGACTAAAACTCTAATGCAGACACTTGCAGTGGAGACCAGATGACAGTCTCATGTCTGCTACCAACCTCCTGGGTCACCTTGTCTGAATCATTTTATATCCTTATACTTCCTTTTTGCTCTGTAAAAGAGGGTTAAGAATTCAAGTAGGTAGAGTATTAGTAGCATTACAAGATCTCTGATAGTAATTATTGATGAAGAGTGGAATGGTAGTATTATCCATGTGTAGGAGAAAGAAGGGCTAACTAACAACAGGTTTTTCCTCATCTCTAGTTTACTTTTTCAGTGGTCATACAGGTGGAAGTATATTAATAAATTCTGCAAGTCTAGCAGTTGTGGAAAACTGTTCCATGTGGGAGAAGGGTGTTTTAATGATTGTCTCTATTCTTATTATTCATCTTTATGAGAGCAACTCAACAGTTTTGACTAATGAAAAATTAAGACAAAAACTGAATACATTGACAGATGGAGTACAGACTTTACAAGGGGAGGATTCTGCTTGGATTTCTTGACCAGGCAACTGAAACTTCAGTCCTCTGCTTGAGAGAGAAGGATGTTATTCTCTATACAACCTTGCTCAAAATAGTGGGAAAACTCATGGCTCTCTCCTATGGTAATAAGGGTCACAGATTCATGGGTTTTGTAAAATCAGGTGTTTTTTACTCCAGTGTGTTGATTCCTATGTAGTGCTGGCATAGAGCTCATGCATCATAACACAAGGAACAAGGAGATCTCCTGGCTGACACTGCTTTTTGGTGTCACAGCCAGACATGAGTGATCCCATTGCAACAGCAAGCGGCATGAAAAGGCTAGGTACCTTCTATGACTCACAGTTTAAATTAGGTAATAGCCAAGTGAACCACAGCAGCCGCCTGTTCAGAAAACGCATCAGCTCTAATTCTGCTACAGTTTTTGCCTTTTTTGGAGCTGTGCCTATGCATTCATATCCAATGCCTGCTGCTTTGTTCCTCCTGAAATTTGCTGCAGAGTAGTATGGATAATCTGCATTCAGTTGTTCTGTTTGACTTCAAAATCATGGTAGCAGCCATGTTTTTGTATCACAGAATCAAAACCACTGATTTTCAGGTTTTTGGCATTCTGTATGTTTATGAGACATCTATAAACCTGACAATTTCCTTTTTCTTATGCTTGCAAAAGAAAGCCAGATAAAATAATCACTTGAGATAAGCGTCAGGACTTTTTTTTTTTTACTGAGGAAATGGGCTGTATTCTTTGGAAACATAAGCTTTCACCAGAAACCCCTTCTTGAATCTGCAAATTTATTTATTTATTTATTAAATTTCAAGTGCATATAGAGAAACTGAAGAAATTCTATTGAATTGATAGTGTTTTTATGTTGAGTGACAGGAGAATCCTCGCAGAATAATTTGCTGTACAGTCAAAGAATATCAAGTGGTTGACCTTATTTGAGTCTACACCAGTTTACAAAATATACGCAAAACCCCCAAGAGATTTTGCCAGGGGTTCCAGAGAATTTGCCTGGTAAGCCTGCTTTGCACATATTAATTTTGAATATTTTGGAAATCCTATTAAAAGCCTTAAAAACACTGAGTTCAAAGCTTTTTAACTGTTTACTTGCCTCCAGGGGAAAGTATCTGCACCAATTCACAGAGAAAAAAAAAAAAAAAAGACACTGTAATTAAAAAACAAGAACACAAAAACATTCCATTTTTTTTGCATAAGGCAATTAGCTATGTTCCTTCATCTGAAGCTTATCAGTGTATGTTTCTGACAATGTAAACATTCTGCAAGATGTATCATGATTAACTTGAAATATGGGCTAATTAAAGTTGAAAAGAAAATTATTCTGTAATTATCTTTGTAATCTCATTACAAAATGCCTGCATATATCCTAATTAACCAATATAATAACAGACTTTTTAAAATGTTGTGTCTGAACAGCTGTGTCTATATTTGCAAGCAGGTAATATAGCATATAGATGTAAATATATATATGTTTTCTAATAGATATAGAAACTGTGGAAAAAACATAAAACATGAATTGAAGCTCTGTCAGCTGCCTATACAGTAACTGTTAGGAAAGGAAAAAATTTAAACAAAAAAGAAATTCAGATAATTGTGCTCCTCTTTCTATATCTGGTAGATGGTTATATATAATTTAGTGAAATTGTCCTCTGTACATAGCTCAACCCAACAAATGCAAATCTTTTCTTCAACAGGATGAGAAATTCTTACACAGGATTTTAAAATGGTTTTTTGTAGCTTAATTTCAAATGGGATAGGGAAAATTCATCCTGCATCTGGTCTCACGACCAAGGTGTAAGATATCAAAGTATGTAATTTTTGGTATTGAAATTAAACATAAAAATTTCTTTAGAGAATATTAATGTATAATTCAATGTTTCCTGGTAAGCCCAAGAGGCATTACTATACCCCATTTCTTTCCTTAGTTGGATGTAACAGAGAAATTAAGGTTAATATCATCAAACAATTGTGGGCAGCCAACTTGAAACTATTTTGATGAGCTAATAGAAATGTATATAGTTATTTTCAAACACTTAAATTTTCCAGTATTTTTCAGCCCCAGCCTCCGGACTGACCATGCAGCACATGATAAAGGCTTGATAACCATTTAAGCATTTGAATTTTGTTAAGCCACTGAAACAAATTTTCCACTTTGTTCATTTTGGCCATTTTGCAAGACTGGAATCATCAACCAGGTCCCTCTTGACTACCCTGAGTTAGAAGATATGCCATAAGAGGGACACTGCTGTGCTTCAGCTGCACAAGTTTTCAGTCTCTGGGATAAGATCACACCAAGTGTGGAGTAATACCCCTGAACCACACAAAGATTATATGTTGTGTCAATAACATCAAATACCTGCCAAGCCCAATTATGTTTCTCATGATATGCACTGCCTGTACTGGCAGCAGTAATGAGCCCTCCAGTAAGACAAGAAGTGAAATGCAGAGAGATGATCAAACAACAGTGCTTATATTGAGGTGGGAGGAACAGGTTTTCTGTGTTGTACACATTTTGGTCCTTGGAAGTTGCGTGTTTCCAAGCAGATTGCTAGTTCACTTGTCAAACCTGAAATTGTAAGCACTTTTTATTTTCTCTTTGTATTCCCCTACTATATTTGCTGCTGAAAACCCAGCTTCCTCCATAAGTGAGACAGTAACCATACTTACAATAACCATAACTACAATAATTCCTTCCCTATGACACTCTGATTCTTTTTAGAACACTATTTTTGTCTGTGAAGAAATGAAGCTCTGGGGTGTGTGTGTGAGTGGGGGGTGGGGGGGAGTAGAAATAACTTTTTTTTTTTAAGTAAAATTTTATCTTATTTAGCTTTAGTCATGTGAAAATTGAACATCTACTCCAGTCTGTCTAAAGATGTACACATCTGATAAAGGCAAATTATTCCCTCTGACCTCTTTCTGAAATGACTATAGAGACAACCTACACATCTCACTTAGACTAGAAAGCATTATATGGTTTAATTTATGAAAAAATGGCCAGTCCATGTAATCCTACTAGCTATTAAAAAATTGGTTAGAAATGCACAAAGTAAAGAATTAATTGTTCATCATAAGCCCTGACATGTGTTTCCAATTACACTCATATTCTTAATTATGAAAAAACAATACTGCAAAAGATTGTTGTATAGTATACTAATGTGAACATTTAGATGCTTAAATATATGTCAGTTCCTTTTTAACTCTGATTTTTTTAAACAATGTGCCAAAGACATTTGCTTGCTTTGGGAAGAATCTTACTTTTTTTCCCTCCAGTATATTAATATGTAATATTTAGTTCAACAAAGAGTTAACATTTCATCAAAGATTACAGGATTTTTACATCCTCACAAACAACTGTCAAACTTAAAAAATTGTTAAATAATTTTGATTTTTAGAACTGAAAATGCTATTGTCAATATGTAATAGCTGCTTTGTAAGAAATGTGAAAAACTAGGCAACCAGCTAAATCAGAGTATTTTTCACCTCCACAGTCTTCTTTCCAGATCCTGAAACATGTTTTATAAAATGTCAGTGTTCTGATCTATTTTTTCAGATAGGTTGTCCCACATTTCAAAAAACAGAGAAATCCTGTTAACATGGACTACATCTCCAGCTGTGCTAAAAGGCACTTTGAAAACACATCACTAAGTGGACGAGCCAATATGAAAGAAGCACCCCACCAAAGGTGCTTTAGTTTCTTTCAGTCACTTTAAAAAAAAAGAAATAAAAAAAAGGTGATCCATCTTCAGAAGGAAGTATTCTAACACAGTAGGCAAGATTGATGCTTGATAAGAATAGCCATCAGCATGCACAACATCAGTAGCTGAAATTAATCTATATATTACCAATTTAATCATAGATTCAGAGTTGTTAAAAAGAAATGTGGTCCTGCAGATCTCTTCATTGGGATTTTAAATATAGACTACATTGTATCAATATGTAAAAATATGAATTTGCTTGCATTTTATAATAATCATATAAAATGCCCAGCCCTTTTCCTTAGACTGAATGCATACGTAGGAACTGGCTGTTGGAAATCCCTCATGGAAAAGTAGTCACTAAATATATAAACTAAAGACTAACAGAGCCAGATGTAGGTTCCCTTTAACCACCTACATATGGCATGCCTGAGATTATTCTTGTGGAAGGCATTTCCAATAAATCACAGCAGCTTGTTTACATTTTGTCTAAATATTAAATGTTTTTGACTTGAGACTTATTTTGTATTTTCAAAAGCAGAAACAATAGTACAGTATGCAGCCATGTTGAATTGGCAATGGGATACTTGCCAAGTAATTTAGCCTCACCAATCCATAGGGCCTGAAATTAAAAATAAGAAAGAACAGTTATTCATTGCTTGTTTGTGTGGAAACAAACAGAAAAAAAACCCCAAAACCAAACCAAAACCAAAACCACTAATACTATAAGAAATAAATCACTGCAATCTAGGAAGAAATTAATATGCTTAGTCAGGAATTCGCTTCTGGCATTTAGTTAGAATGGCTGACTATATACAAACCCCAGCTTTTCCAGCTTACTAGTACCGTTCAGTCAAATTCAGTGTATTAATTGGTTATCTGAGAATGTTTGCTATGTTTGATTCTTAGATATCTTGCCTACTGACCACCCTCCCTAGAGGAGTGTTTCTTAAAATCCATTGTGATTTTTTTCCATTTAAAGTAATGTACTTTACCTAAAAACAGTATCTTTTATTTGGTACCATAGGATACAACAGATCACATAACTCAATATAATACTAATCTCATTCAAAAGATATATTTCTGCCTTTCCAACAGAAAGTTCTCTTGTAATCTAAAATAAATTGTGTTCATAATTTTAGAAAAATTATTTTCTATTGTCTAAACCTTGGAAGTTGTGCTAGAACCTTTTCACTCTTTGAAGAAGAATACAACTAAATTGAAGACAGTAACAATAAAATGTTTTGAATGCTCACCTGAATTTTGTTTCTGTAGTTACATCTGCATGAGTGCACTAAATGCCTGGCCCTGAAACCAGCTGGCACGGTGCAGTTTGTGCCTAAGCTGGCAATATTCTCTGCCATGCCTACATTTCCCCTGCACGCTACATGGCACAGGCCCCAACACGGTACGGATCCTGCTGGCATTTTACTCACACTCCAGTACGACTCGGCAGCATGTTGTGCAATACAGCCCCTCCTCTCTGTCTCACATGGCACACAGAGCACACCTGGGGGATTTATAGAGGTCCTGTACCAACATTCTCAGGTAAGGATTTTCTGTTGAAGCGTCCCTCTCCCCTGCTTGTGTTATGCAGGACACCAGACACTAGACTGAGTGTTCTCTTTCTTCTTCATCTCCTTCCCATAGTCCCACAGTCTATATTTCCTGACAGTAAAGACTGGAAACAAGCTTTATGCCCACCAGAGCTCTCCCAGGGACTAACTTCTTTATCCAATCTGATTGCAGTGGAATCATGGAGAAGTGCTCTTGTGGCAAAGAGCGTTTTGGCCTGCATTAGGAAAAGCATTTTCAGCAGGTTGAGGTGGTAATTCATCATATCCTGTGAAGGAGGAGGTGGTCCTTCCCCCTGCTGAGGTCACATTTAGTGTGCTGAGTCCAGGTCCAGGCTCTCCTACACGAGAGAGACATAGACATATTGACTGAGGACTTAGAGCAGTAGTCAAGACAAACTGGGAGAGCTGTAAGTGTTCAACCTGGAGAGAAGGAGAATCAGGGGCATCCTATTACTCTGCATACACCCTTGATGGGGGGCAGCAAAGAAGTTAAAGTCAGACTCTTCTGACAGGTGACAAGCACAAGAGTCAACAGAGACAAACTGAAATACTGATGAAATTGCCTTGAAACAGAACACTTTTACCACAGGGGTGGTCAAAGACTGAATGAGGTGCCTCGAGATGTTGTGGTCTCCATCCTTCAAAACCCAACAGGGCAGGGCCTTGAGCAATCTGCAGTATCTTACCGTGCTCTGAGCAGAGGGGATTGAACTGCATGATTTGAAGAAGGCCTCTCCCATCTACAGAAATTCTATGATTCTGAAATTCTGCAGTTTGAAGCACTCTGCAGGGCACTCCCTGGTGTCTCCCTCTGCAGCCAGATCTTCAAAAAGATTTTTCTGAGGTTTGGCAAATCTGTGGTGGCTCCAAAGGGGAAATGCGAAATCCCCAAACCCAGATGTTAAGCAATGAGGGGCTAGACAGCACAGCTAAGCATAAAAGCAAATATGCTGATCTGTGCCAGCATGTTGACAGTGAATTCCAACATGTCATTTTTACTTAAAAAAAAACAAAAGTATCTTTCTCTGCAGTAATTTTCGAGCGCTTTTTTCTCTCTCTGCCATTTTTGCTGTTGGTAAACTCTTAAATCTAGCCAAAGCAAAATCTGAACCCCAGGACACTTGGCCAATACCCCTGCAGGCTAAAGTGAGGGTGACCAGCAAACATGAGCACAGCAAACACAAATGTACAAATGCAGTAGTTTGCACAGCAGATTGTGCAGAGGGGCATATGGAAGGGAGCCAGCAGCAAATGAGGACAGCACAAGACTGCTCAACATGTTGTTATGTGCCACAGGGCACAAAACACAAGCCTCAACAACAGCAACCATCCCAGCATTTCGGAGACTTCCTCTCACTCAGAGCCTGAGCTGCAGGGCACCCAGAGGTCTCCCACTGAAACAAGTGAAAATGGTGCACATGTCTGCATCTGTGCTCTGGTTGAGAAGCTGTGTTGCCCAGCAAAAAAAACAACAAAACTTCTGGAGGAGATGAACGGACTGTGCAATGCCAGGAGAGATGAAAGCGAGGTTGGGATCCTTACAGAGACCCTACAGAGACACAAACCCAAGTTCCAGGCTGCACAGAAGGAGGAACAGCCAGAAACTGTGCTCATTCAGGTGGAAAATGGAGACTCCTGGGGTGGTGAAAGCTGGGAGCAAGTGAATTTTGGTAGCAGGTGGACAGTTCCTTCTCCACCCAAAGCTGCAAATGCAGAATGGGTTTAGTGTCTTTGCATCACACATGGCAGATAAACTTCTTCTTGAGTAGGAACCACAGTGGGCCAAGTCTCAATTACTTAACTGTATGAGGAGAAAATGAGGGGTGGTATCTATGGGAGATTCCTGACTGTGGGAATTGGAAGTCTCCATCCTCAACCTGACTTGCTGCAGGGGGATCCATTGCTGCTTGACAGGGTCTTGGATCAGGAATGCTGTGGAGAGACCACTGGTACTGGACCAGCTCTTGAACTAAGCCTTTTTGCTGCTCATCTGCGGGCACCAGTGACACTTCTGCAGTGACATCCGGGGATTATTTGGTTCTGAACACAACGGTCAAGGGCATTGGGGTCCAGTTAGTCTCTCTGATGACTGGGGACTGCTAGGAAGGAATGGACTGTGCCTGACTAAACACAGAAAAATCACCTCTACCAACAGGTTTGTGAAGCTCATGAGGAGAACTTTAGCTGGGAATAATAATGACAAAGGGAGATGGAAACAGTGTTTTCATGTGAGGGAATGGTTGATGAAGTTGAAAAGCAAAAGGTGCATAAACACTGTTACAAGAGACCTCAGGAATACCAAATGGGGGGAAGGACACCAGTCTCAATTGTTTGGGCCCAAGTGCACAGTGCCTGAGAAACAAACAGGAATAATTAGAGCAATTCTTTGGGTCACACACTGTAATGCTGCTGGAGTAGCTGAAACACAGTGGAACAGCTTACATGACATGGATGGATACCAACTCTTCAGGAAAGACAAGCAGGGAAGAGGAGGGTCAGGGAGTTGCCCTCTGTCCAAAGAAGCAAATCAAATGTACAGAGTTGTACTGGATGGATGACGTGGGTTGAAAGCTTTTTGGTCAGGATGAGACAAGAGGCCAATAAGGGTAACACTGGGGTGGGAGTTTGTTACAGACCACATGGTCAAGGTGAGGAGGTTTTTTTTCTAGGTACCAAAAGCAATCAGAATTCCTTTCACTCAGGCTAGGTTTTATTAACCTTTCACCTCTTTCATCCAGGGGGTGAAACATGCCAATAGAAATTTCTTCCAATTCTAGATACCTCAGCTGCATGGAAACAGAAATAAATGTATTCTCCTTTTTGCCTTCCAGACCTCAGTTCCATGTTTTCCAGAAAGGTGAACCTATTGTGACTATTCAAATTCCCAGACAACCTAGGGGAGACACACATTCATCTGGAGTGGAAAAGCTGGAGACCAGGCAGTGTGTTCCATCAAGTCTAAAATTATTTCAAAGACTGACAGTTAAACAGCTGAAGCCCACTTCCATATTTACTGGGAGTCTATTGGTTTAGGAACCCTAGACAGACTCTTTTGTTCTCTACCAAACACAAAAACTATTTTGCTTATTCAATTTATTCATACTTTATACTAGATACTGAAAATATAGGTGCAAATTAGGTTTTGAAAAGACAGAGTGCAGACTACCCTGGTTCCTAAACTTGATTATATAATCTATAGATAACAAATCTGTTTTGTCAAAGAGAGAAATCAGTCCTATTCCATGCTCATGAGTGGAACTCGGTCTTAGTCAAACAAGAAAGGTGAAAAGGGATGAAAACTAATGTTTTGGACTTTGAAGTATCTCTTTGTTACATGCTTTATTCTATTTATTTTTCTAAATCTTGATCTTATAATTCCTATCCTAACATTTCACCTGTTCATTTTAATAAAGTTATTATATCATTGTTTTCAGATCCCTTAGACATAGTCTAATTTGTTAAGGGTTTTTGTTATTTTTACTCCTGGTTGAGATATCTATAATATTAAAATATAGCATATCAACTGGGTTTGTTGTTGGTAGAGATTATGGATAGTATCTTTATTTACATTTGTCAATAAAACATGTCTCAAAGTATCCTAAATTCAGATGTAGATGTTGTTAATGACTGATATTTACTGCATGCTGCTGAACAATTACACAAAATCACTGTAAAAATGGTATTAATATCTAAATTCTTCAAGTTACTAATGTTGAAGGTCTTAAATGTTAAAAAGGCATAATTTTATCTTGTAGACAATTCAGTATAAGGCATTTTATCAAGCACAGAGTCACTTTGAGAACTGCAGACTATGAAACAGCTTTTCAGGTGTAAAAATCATGCATCCCTTCAGAAAAGGAACAAAATTTATAGCTTTTGAAACAGTTTATGACAACTGTGAATATGCCTTTGGAAAACTGCACAAAAAAAAAAAAAAAAAAAACAACAAAAACACACAGGCTAATTATAACAAAATTGTCTTCTAAGGAACAAGAATACAGATCCACAACGAGAATCAGCATAACTGAAGCATCTCAAGTTCATAGCAATGGAAGAGAATCTAGTTCTCCAGGCTCTGACTTTTAATAAAATGTGGGTTAAATTATTATTAGTCCATATTTATGATATTTATAAAGGTAAAATTTTTATACTTTTCCCTTACATTAAAATAGATATGTTAAATACCTCTCTTCAAAAAGGAATAATTAAATTCTGGAAGTGATTGTCTCTATTAATACTAGAGAAAGTATAGGCAGCTAGCATAAAGAGTTTAAGTCACAGAGGAATCTTATTGCAAAGGTAAATACTGAAAAATTTTTTTTTTTTATAAAAAATACCACAAAAAACCAAAATAGAAAATATTTTTTGTGTCAGAATTGAATCTCATTTCAAAATTTCCCTTTGAACCATTGTTCAAATGCAATTTGATAGGTTATTGTTACTTCTGTTTACTTTTTATTAGAAAATAAGGGACTGTTCATGCATTTTCCCTTTGTTTTGCAAGCCTCAAGAGTCTGGCAGTGTGTGAAACAGGAAGATAAGTGACAGCACTCGAGATGCAAAGACCTAATGTGCCACAGAACTGAAAGCAGGCAATATGATAAAGACAGGGGAAAACAAATAGCTATAGTAAAGACAAAGGGAAAGAAGACAATGTAATCTCTGCTCTAATTAGTGTATTACTTCTACTTAATTAAAAATAAATTATTATTTTACTTTTAGAACTAAATGAAAATTTAGTGAAGAAATTTAAAGGGTTTATGTGTTTTAAAGGGTAGGCATGTATAATAAATAGAATTTCTATCAAATGAAAGGTTTTCCAGAGCCTAAAATTTCTAAATGAGCCTGCTCAGAAATTTGGGCAAGCTTGCTTCGATGAGTAATCTCAAAGTAAAGCAGAGAGGTTGTGGTACACCACAAAGCAGTGTATGTCTTTTTACTTTATCTGCTGAGGTTTTAAACTGAGATTATCTGAATAGTAAAAAGCATACTTTAGAAAATTCATGAAGTGAAAAGATAAAAAGAGGGAAACAGCTCCAGTAACATATTAAGTGATACTGTTGTGATATTCCCTGACACCTTCTAACTGTGACATGCTAAAAGTGTTTTTTTACAAACAGTGAGTAAGCTGACCCATGCTGCTCTTACATATCTACCGCACTGACTATGGCTGTGTCATACAGACACAAAACTGGTGTATGGATTTCTTTATAAATTATTGTGTTCTTAATACTGGGCATAGTTACAAACACTTTCAACCTTGCTGTTGTCTAAGGTACCAAGAACTGTTAGAATTTCTTTCACTCAGGCTATTTTGTATCCCAGTGCCAGCCCCATTAATATTATCAGGTATATCACTAGAAGCCCTATAGAATTTTCCAGTCTTTCAAATGCTGCAGGATTTCCATCTGTCCAATGGACTTCTCTATTTACATTCTTGGATAAATAAAGGAGTCCAGTCTATTTTCTTTAACAAAGGTCAGGAATCATTTGCTGTGCAATTGTTAGACTCAACTAAAGTGTAACTAAAGCTTCTCTTCAATGTTCTCTCTCCACATGTTCTCTACCTACCATTCTCTGTATTATTTACTGTTTTGTAGCTTTAACTACATAATTTCTTACATCCAGATGGCTTGTTAACCTGGTATTAATTATCTTTGTAAGAGACTAAACTTGGGGTTTCAGTGTTAAGGTGTATTAAATAGTTTTATTTTTGTTGGATGCTTTGGCATTCATGCACTTCAGACTCATATTTCAAAACATCTCTTGATATGTTATATTTTATATCATCTCTTGCAGTTTGTCAAACAAAGGTGGAATTTCATCTATGTGAGTGACAACATAAACCTGACATCTTCTGAAACAAAATATATGGAAATTTTCCAAATAATATATTAAAAAATATGCTTGTATTTGAATAAAACTTTTTAATTTTTTAAGTAGTAACTGTAGGGAATATGTAACTGGATGTAGTTTGTTTTATATTAATTTTCTTTATTTCCTTATCTTTCTAGCAATACTGTAACACAGCAGAATGCTACTAGAGCTTGCTATTTATCTGCGTTTTCTCATAAAATAATTAGTTTGAAACCTATCACACGCATTCTCAGAATAAATAAAAGGATTCACAGAAGAGCAGTTCCATTAACTAAATATCTACAAGAAAGTATCACATTTTGTCATGCATAAAACAATCCTAAAATAATTATTGATCACAATTTCTCAGTAGTCTGGTTTGAAGATAATTTCCCCCTATATTTTCACTTCAGCCATGGAATTAATGAACAGCAAGAGAATGTTAGATAAAATAATTAAAAAAAGGTGTTATAAAACACCCTTTATGGAAAGGTTATAAAAAAGGTGACCATAAGACATGTACTTAATTTGTAGACTCTTTGGTGCAATAATAAAAAGGGACAGAATATTTAGGAAAGGTTTTAAATATAGTTTTTCAATTATCACATCTTTAAAAAAGGGGAAGAAATTCAAATCCATTATTGCCCTGGATCTGTCTCTGATGGAATTTATTTTCTTCATGGCAGACCATATGGCTGGTTTAGATTTATGACCAAATCAGTGTTGACAGCATACCAAAGTTTTAGCTGCACAGGGTTAAGGTCTCACTTTGCCTGGAAAACATAGGCTGGGGCTGGGCAAGGAGCTGGGCAGGAGCAGAGTTGGGCCAGCTGACCCCAACTGACCAAAAAGATATCTCACAGCACATGACATCATGCCCAGCAATAAAATTAGGAGGAATAAGCAGGCAGCTGGGTGGGAACTTACCTGTCTGCTCAGGTCAACCATCACAATTAACATTTCGGTAAAACATAAATTTCAACAATACTCGTATATATGCACCTTTAATAGAAAGATGTGAGACTCATTTATGCCAACACAAGGTTCTGTCTACATTCATGGTTTGCAGTACTCATATTTGACTTGAACTGAGTTGCTTTATTCTCTGAAGGGTTCACAATTTTATAGGTAGTGATGTCTCCTCTATTATTTTGTAAAATTTCCATTTTCTTAGATGTGTCATATTGAAATATGCTCCCTTTCCTGCATTGCCTTTTATATAACTGTGTTGCCTAGGGGCCCTTGTCACAGTCTAAGTCTCCCTTGAGCAGTACAAACACTGAACAAAAAGGTGAACTTATCCCATAGACATTTCACAAGGTAAATATAAAAGAAGATACTACAGACTTATGTAAGAAGTCTCATTCAGAATACAAAGAAGCAGTGAGAGGGTATTAGTCATGATGTTAGGTCTTTGCTTTGGTGAATAAGCTCAGTTTTTTAACACTTAACAGTATGAATGTTAAGAACAAACCCACAAGATCGTGATAGGCATTTATGGAAATGAAAGAACAAGAAGGATAAAAGAGGTAAAAGAGGTTCAGTTATTTAGCACAGGTCATAAGGTCCTTACTGTAACATACTTATTTATAAGTGCAGAAAATTTAAATCATAGACTGTGACTGGCTCAATGATTTGGGGCTTTTTGAAACAAGAAGTCATTTTATATAGACAGACTAGGATGAAAAGGACAACGGCCACACATCATTTTATATAGACAGACTAGGATGAAAAGGACAACGGCCACACTCTGTCCCTCTGTCCCCCTCAATAAAAACTTTAAAACTAAAATTCCTTTTGGAATACTGAGCTTCAAAATGAATGTGATTAATATCTCATCTCAAAAAATGTCTAAAATATTTGTAGGAAGTACTAAATATAATAAATTATACCTAAAAATATCAGGCAGGTCAGGTACTGTACAAACAATATAATCCCAACTCTGTGTGTGTGTGACAAGAAGGATTCAGGTTTTTTTTATTTTTTTTACTTTAACTCCATGATAGGTCTAATCTTTTATATGCATGGGCTTTAAAAAATTATTTGCTTTTCTGATAAAAATCTTTTTTATATGCTTATGAGCTAAACATGAGAAATGTCCAATTGTCTCCAAATCTCCAAATGTTAAAAGGCAAATGCAAGTGAAACATCCAAACTGTGAAATATGGAATATGTTATTAATTAGACAAGTACCACTGGCATACTGTTCACAATTGCCAGACAATTTCACGATGGAAAACATAAAATCAGGATTATGCTAAAAAGGGGACCTTTATTATCTAATTCTTCTACCAGGATATGTCACATCACAAGCATTGTCATCACACTCTCTAAATGTGTTCTGAAGGGACAAAAATCAAAACACAACAAAATTCAGCTTCAGCCTTATCTAAGGATTTGACCCTTTCATGAGTATTTTTCACACAGTATGAAGCAGTGTGACTTAGTAAAAGATCAATAAAAAAGTCAAATGCCACTAGGAATTACATCTATTTTTTACTATTAAAGCTGATAAGGCTTTATATATCTGCAAACAAACTGCAAAAATATTATGAAGCTGCAGAGAAAATTTATATAGATTTCCTTAAATCAGAATCACACCAGTGGATTTAAAAAAAAAAAAATCTAACATTCAAAAGAAACAAAACTAATGAAAGGAGGTGGAACAAAATCCAAGTAACTGGCTATCTGCTAGTTATTAAAAACCGATAAAAATAAAAAAATAAAGATCTTCAATTTGTAAATTAACAATTTCCTCTTACATCAAAATTGTTCTCCTTTTGTTAGGTGATATAGCCTATCAGCCTTTTTTGCCCTGGAATGTGAAATTTAAGCACACAAACAAGTCTATCAACTGCTCAATGTGCTTCTGCATTTAGTGCTTGTTAAAGTATTTTGTATGTTTCCAATTAATTAGAATGACATATAGTCCATTTTTAAACCTATAAATGAAATTAATTGTCACTTAGCATTTTTTTTTACTTAAATATTACAAGGATGCTAATTTCAATTTGCAAAAAAATGTCCCATACTATCCACTAGGTAACTGCTACCCGAGAAAAAATACTTTTCAGATACTATTGCTCTAGATATGTTTTCATGTACACACAAACACAGACAAATTCACACACAGATATCTGTGTTGTGTGTATTGTACTTACACACATAATACAATATAAAGGGGTTTAATATTGTAGTTTTTTTGTTTTGGTTTGGTTTTTGTTGGCTTTTTTTTTTTAGGCTCTTATTCTAAAAGATAAGTTAAAAATTTTAGATAACCTTACTGGAGTAAAGCTTTTCCCAGGACACGTGCTTTGGAAGACCTTTCCCATGTTGTGTAAATTTAACCATGAACATCCACCTTCATATCACATTGTGCTAATAATGGATATTAGTTTAAGTGACTCAGAGATGCATGAATTTTCACTCTGTTGTTTCAAGTATGGGAGTACATGAAGAAATAAGAAATCATGAAAATCAGGAGAGCAATAAAGTTCATATGTTCACCACCAAAAAAAAAATTAACTTTGAAAGTGAAATCATAAAAAAGGGATGACGCTGCAGTTTTAAGGTAGTGGATGTATACGGAATAGGTAATGCACACCACTTTTTCTATTTTTTTTTCTTTTCCCCATTATCACAGTGACTGAGAATATGTCGGAAGCTAATATAATGCATCACATCCCTTTCAGC
Organism: Pardalotus punctatus; assembly: GCA_013400915.1. Lineage (NCBI taxonomy): Eukaryota > Metazoa > Chordata > Aves > Passeriformes > Pardalotidae > Pardalotus > Pardalotus punctatus. The sequence goes on along the minus strand of VZTX01007324.1, from coordinate 285,502 downwards.
ATAAGCTTGTGGCAGATGGATTACAGCACATGTTGGTTGTGAATGTTCCTAATGTTCTCGGTTCTTACAGGCAGCTGAGACCTGAAGTAGAACTGATCTGTTTCCTATTATTATTAAAAAATGATGAAGATTAGTAGAGGTTATACAAGTCTGGGAATATTATACAAAGAGTGGATATGCCCCATGAATTTGCATATTTTAAAGGATAAAATGTGATATAATATTTGAAAATTAGTAATTAACACTAGCAATAGGAAAATATTGTCACAGGGAAAAGATATTATGGCTGCTGACAAACATTTGTCATTTTGAAACATGAAGGACAAAATGGGTTTTGTGACTGGTAGGAAAAAATGCTTTTGCTATAGTAGAGAAAAAATGGTTGGGATAGTAAAACCCATTACAGTGTAAAGTCACAATATCTTTTCTTTTCCCCCACAGCTTTCTGTTTACTCAGAAGGAAATTAATTTCTTACATTGGTGTGTTTTTTGATTAATTGTTTCTGCAGTCTGAATAGTTGGAAAAAAATATGAATTTCATTACTACCTCTTCTTTTCTAATAAGAGTAGATTGTCAGTGCTTAGAATCTTTAATAACACTACTATGGATGGGTTTTACAGAAAAATTTAATTCATAATAGATTCACAAGCAGGGCCACAGTCTAAAATTCTCAAAATCTAAGTGTTTCTAATGTGACACAATCTGGAAGATTTAAAAATAATGACAATTAAAAAAATCCTTGCAAACCTCAGCCCAATTCCTATTGAATTACTGATGCAGTGTGGTTGTTCCACTTGTGAAATACTTCAAAAATCAGACTAGGAAAAAGAAGACAATGAAAGTGCTCTTGAAGTACCAGTGAAATATGGCTTAGGTAATATAGTAACTAGCGTATAGAGACAGGATGGACATACGTCTTGAATTAAGTGAAGCTGAATATTAAACTTAGTTTTTCATCCTATGGATAGAAAATAAAGACCTGCATTTCAAGTTACTTTTAAACATTTGTATTGTTTATGCTTTCCTCTCAAGGATAAGTTTTCATTACCTTCAAATATAGCATTAATTTACCATAAAATGTTATCATTTTGTTGAAACGACACATCACTGGTTTTGATACACCACAGGTTAACTTTCTTGGTGTTTTAATCATATTGTACAGTTTTACACATATCCAAATTCAGATAACTGTACATTGGGACTCAGGTTTCTATGCCATTTGCGCAATGAAAATTTGATTTCTGCTTCTTAGTAGGATGCTGACAATCCATTGCAAAGGTGTTAAGGAATCTTGGATTCATAGCCAGAACATTTAATCTGTTTCAAAGACAAGCTTTTGAGGGGAAGGAAATATATCTGTGTAGTCCATGTCTAGGTTTTAGACAGCTTCCAAAGCTTGAGCATCACTTAGGTTCTTCACTATAACTATTCCTCACTACATGAAAATCAAGTAATTGAAGTTTTATTAAAGAATATCAAGATGAATTTAGGAATGCGAGCAAATCTGTTCCACTGAATTCAATCTCTTTTCATTTTCACTGTACTTAATGATGCGTTTGCTCACCATGAGTTTTCCTATATACCCTATGAATACTGATACTGTCACAGAGAAGGAAGTATTCATCTCAGCTATCTGCAACCACCTAAAAAAATTGTTCTTCAAATTTGAAGCACTTACCTTCACAATCAAGGAGAGATAGACACTTTAAAAGTGTAGCTTATGCTAGAAAGAAAGATGCTTGAGGCAAATATATTTTTAATTTAGACAACCCAGTTAAACCACAACACACTGGTCTTCACAAACATGTTATACTAGTGCATTTTAAAATTCTTCTTTCTAAATCAATGAATCAAATAAATTTCTTTTTCAGTGTTTTTAGTGTTTTTTTTTTTTCTAGGAAGCTGAAGGACTAAAAAGATGACTAATAATATTTGAAAAATTTTTCTCTAGCTGCATTACTGAAAGCTCCCTTCTACTAAGGTTTACAGTTGTAAACTAAGTCTTTATATCTATAGCGGTAAGAAAGATTGTGTCACTTATTATACAATAATATTTTTGTCTTTGTCTTCTAATTAAAAGTTACATAATGTGGATGTTGTTATGGTGTTAGATAAAAAGAGCAAACACATATTGCATTGAATATTTTGATTTATGGACTAGCCCTTATGTAATAATATCAACATACATGAATGGTTGTAATTTTAAAAAAGTTTGTTTCAGGTTTCTGGCAATGAAACATACATAATAAAGCCCTACTTCTGTGCTCTAATGTTTCTGTGTTGGAGTTGTAGCTCTGTATTACACTACTGGTTTTCTTTCAAAAATTGCTTTAATACTTGTGAAAGCTCTCAGAATCATAATGCTAGGAAATTAATCTTTCCAACAAAAGAACAGATAGAACAGGGACAGTGTTGGACTACAGTCTTCAACATGTGGTCCAAGTAACTTTTTGTCCTAGTTACAAGCTCAAGGGCAACTGTTATAAGCTGCTGATAAATAAATTACACTATGTAGGGAGTGAAACTGCAAAAGTAATACAATTTTCTCCCATTAATAAGGTCTGTTTTCTGAACTTCTCAAACATTCCTCCTAAAGTATGAAACATAAACATATATTCTCATGTCTATTTGTGCAATATAAAAATAAATAAATAAGCAAACCAACAAAAAATCCCAGACTTTTTGGCTACAAAAACATTATGCTTTCATATACCAATGAAAAAGTTTTGTAATGAAAATGCTTAATATTAATAAAACAGTGCTAAGGTAAAAAAAAACAAAAAACAAAATAACAGAAGCTTAGAAACATATTGCTTCCTTATCTTTTTAGTGACATTCTCTTGCACCTGGTAAACTAAAAAAATAATAAGAAACATGAGAAGGTAAATTATGGCCCCTTGTCTTTTAACATCCTGTCATAGTAAAAAGTGCAATACAGAAATTTGGAATGTCCAGCATTTTCCTGGTTTTCTCTGACATTAAAATGAAAGAGTATATTTTGTCTGAAGGAGCAGTCCACATTCAGAACCAAAGGTAACAAATATAAAAGCTCTAATTACACGAAAATTAATTTTAAATTAAAAAATTTCATAAGTCATTTTAATGACAAGGACGTAATATTCTTTAAAAGCTGAGCTGCCCTTTAATTGCTGTTACAGTTTTACCATTATTAATAGAAATGGGTGTGTGAGTGAAACTGAAGCCTCAGGAAAAAAAACAGCTGACGCAAACACGCTGCCAAAGACAAGAGGAAAAAGCCAAACAAAAAAGCAACCAAGCAAACAAACAAACAAATTAACAAACAAAATTTGAAAAACAGAATAAAGAAATAAAGTTTCCCAAACTCAGCCTGGGGGCAGCTTAATTCAAATCAATGGGACCGTTAAAAGTGAGGAAGAAATCAAGGAATAAATTAAAAACAAAGAGGCTTCCAATTCAACTGAGCTTGAGGACCTGAAAGTCTTTGATGTCATTTCTGAAAGAAACAATTGGATTTACTAACAGTGGCAATCAAATCACATGGGAACCACTCCATGAACACAAACATCCACCAAAGAATCTATAGCATTACCCTGAAATGGATTTGATCATTTGGGGGCTTGTTCTGTAAATATTTTTGCAAATATTTGACCATTTAAGATACTCAAATTAGTGTCAGTAACAGCCTTTTGCATTTAAGGATGCTTGCACTTCTTTCCTCTTTTGAATGTCTGATAATTGGTCCCACTTATTTCTTAAATTAAATTACAAACTTAAATTACACTGCTGGGTGCATGAACTCTATTGGCTATTTCTTCACACCTGTAAGCCAAGGGCCAGGATCTTCTTCTGGAGGGGATAGGCCACATCCGTGTTACAAATCATTTGACATTTCATCCCAGTCCAAACGCCACATGGTATGCCACAGCTATAAGATTCAATTATAATATTTTATAGGTTTCTTTCACTGCAGAACCTCTGAAATAATAGTATTGAGCAAATATAAATGTAGTTTTTATAGCAGAAAGTTAAGGACGTACATCATATAACAAAGAGAGGTGTAAAACGGTGCTGGGATGACTAGAAAGGCCCTGGAGGATTGTGTAGATTTGACGAATCTATGTAGGTAGAGTTCCAATCATATAATCATACTGAAGTGGTTTGGTTTCTGGTTTTTTAAATTTCTTTTTTTCAACTAGAAATCTGGTTTTTAGCTTAAAAATGTAGTCTGGGAATAAACAAATGCTCACAGAGTATGAATGATAAGATGATCTGGAGATGGAGAGCTATGTTCTTTGGCAGCACAAATAGACCTTTGGATTTGAGTTTTTGCCATAACCATATATTTGTTGTGTTAGTTAGGGACTAAACTACTTGTTGAAACAAGTAGCTCCTAAATGCTAGAAAGCATCAGGGAATACATGATCTCATTCAACCTATCTCAGTCACCATTATATACAAAGTCTGTCTACTTTGAACATTGGCCAAAGAAGAACCCCTCTTATTTGATTTTCAGTTTATAATGACTTAAGGCTTCCTATAACTCAGTAAAATATCCATTTAATTTGGCAGTGCAAAAAAACTCTGGTACTGTGACCTTGGATCTGTTCCAGTTATTTAATTAAATCTTCAGATTGCTGGAAAGAGTCTAGGAAAGAAACCAATTCCCTAGCATTTTGTTAGAGCTCTCAGTCATATGCTGGGAAACAGGTTCATGTCTTCATCCAGCTGGTACTCAGCTGGCCATGAACTGTAGAACAAGTTCAACAAGAATACATAGAGAGAGAAAGACCTGCCTGAGAAAACAGATGAGTCTGTTCCTGCACAGTATTCTTGAACGGCATGTGCAAAACCAGCTCAGTTTCATATTCTAAACCAAGAGAGATATATGGTTAGTACAGGGATAAACCTGACAGTGCAGTTGCTTGCCCCTCACTTCTAACAAAATAAACAGGCTTCTTAAATGCCTTTTTCTGTTTCTTTGTTTGTTTCCATTAAAAAAACCCTTAGAATTACAGTTGTTGAAAATGGATGAGATTCTGACTAGCAAAGAGAAAGATTTAACTGTGAAAAGACACCTCTTTTCAAGGGTCAATTATTTGATGTCTTCTTTGCAAGCTGTGAAAATTTGTGTAGAGATTATGTCTTCTTAAGTGAAACCCCTTTCCTCAAATAATAGTGGGCTGGTTTTTTTCATTATGGTCTTCATCATAAAGTCTAGTAGAGAGTTTCTTGTAAAGAAGTATATTATTGACTTGCACAAGGGAAAAGAGTCTACATGCTCTGTCAACATTAATTGTCTAAACAACAAAATTATTTATAGTCCTTTTCAGTGCTGAAATGTTGCTGTCTTTCAATTTCCCCTAGAGTTTCTTTTCTTTCAAAATAATTAGATTTCTCTGCAATTTTTTTTCATCTAAGCTTCACTTTACTATTAATAAATAAAGATATCAGATGCAAATTCTGCTGAAAGAAAGCTGAATTTATCACCAAAAATGGGCATCTGCACATTAAAATTGGATATGTGATTGCACAAACACATGAGGAAGTAAACAAGCTTGCAAGGACTGGTATCAAAATAGGTTCACATAGATCTTGTTATATACAAATAAATAACTGTGGCATTAATAGTCAAAAAACGGTGAGCTTTGCATTGACCTGACAGTGCAGGTACACAGGGTTTTCCTGAGCTTGCCTTCACCTAATCTTGCAATTGATATTAGAGTTTATAATTATATAAGGGTATTATTAAAATGACTTTTCAATATTGATTAGGACTGTGAATCATAATGTTATTGTAACAGGATTTGTAATAATTGTTGCATTTCTATTGTTCTGTTAAAAATTTTATTGGGCTGTCAGTACATTCTTAGCTCCATATAAATGATTTGTTCTTTTTCCCCATAAATAGATTTTGAGGTAACTTTGCCATAAATACTCATAGGCTCTTTAAAAAAAAAAAAAAAAAAAAAATTTCTCTTAGTGGACTGTCATTGAAGTGGACATTCAAAGAGCACTTACGTTCAGCCATGATGTTGTGCTTGGAGAGTTTCTTTGTGCTGTATTGCCCCTTCTCATCTAGAATTGGCATCATGTCTCTTTCAACATCATTCATCAGTGTCAGAAATTTTATTGCACTCCTTCTTAAAAAAAAACCAACGAAAAAAAGCCAATAAAACACCAGCCCTTCAACAATCATAAATCATGACAGCTTTTTAGATTTCAAATATATTATATACTCCATCTAAATTGCTAATATTGCTGCATTCTGTATCAGAAAAATGTATTATCAGCTATTTTAATATTAATGTACGTAATGACCTAGAAGCTATTTTATTATTCCTCTTTTACAGATGGGCAATTAATGTGCAGAACCACAGGGTGGACTGACAGGGTCAAGGGTGTGAAATGAGATTAACTTATTATCAAGTCTGCATTCCGTTGCCTTTTCAGTGGGTCATCAAAAATATATGCAGAAATCAAAAATACATATTCATTAAAACCACATCTTGTTGCTATCAGACATGGTAATACCTGTTCAATTAAATATTTGATTAAAAATTGTTCATAAAATATTTGTTTTGATTTTAATGTTTTCCAGATCCCTTGTGTTCGGGGAGCTTCCTTGAGCACATGTATTTCACTTTAAATGAGAGCAAACATCATTGAAACACAAACCTTTCTAGAACGCATACCTTAATATTTGGCTATTATATAGTATGACGAAATTTAGCAGAAATTAAATGCCAGAAATCTGAATTTTGTGCATGGTGCTGAAAGGTCACAGAAAAAGATGAATCTTCTAAAATACTCTGAGTGGTTAAAAAATGATGCTTCTTTTGAGCAAGGATCCATTGGGGCTTTTTTTTTTTTTTTCAGTTGTAGATTCTCTAGGTATGGAAAGAATCCTATAGAGAAAGGAATTGATCCAGAGATGTACTGTACATTTATGATTTAAATTCAAATAAAAAAACTGTGTTATCAAATTCTGAAAAATTGTTTGGCTTTACCTTATTTTGTATGTTGGTGTGTTACTAACCTTTGCCCTGTTATATGAAGAAATACATTAAAATTTGTAGCAAACACACAAAAGAAGTCTTACAGACTTGTTCTTGTGTTGACATAAACAGGCACAGAACACTGCCAAGATATCCTACACTGTTACATAATTTTGGTTTTAGACATTAGTACTACTGAAAGGTTAATTTCTATATTCTGTGTGCATAAATTTGTTTCAAGCAAATAATTCACCACTAGAATTTATTTATATGAAAATATCATAGAATCACAGAATGGTTTGAAAGAGGCCTTAAAGATCATCTGTTTACAATCCTCCTGTCATAGACAGGGATGTCAATAGAACAGTGTCCTCAAGGCCCCATCCAACCTGGCCTTGAACACTTCCAGGGATGGGACATCCACAACTTCTCTAGGCAATTTGTTCCAGTGCTTTACCATCCTCTGAGTAAAGAATTTCTTCCTAATATCTAATCTAAACCTACTGTCTTTCACTTTAATACCATTGCCCCTAGTGACGTCACTATGCATACCATGCTTACTATAAAGCAGAAAAGCATTCTATTGGGGAATATGGCAAACCACAGATTGGACCATGTTTCAATGGTTATCATCAGCAGATCAGGGGCTTTGAATACCTGACTTCTTATGCAGGCACTGGAAGCTGAAAATAATGTAATAGTTTCCTACCACTGTTTGAAAAAGCTGCTAAGATAATGTCAGCAAACTCTTCTTGGTAGTAGCTGATGAAATAATGATGGATAATGTCTACAAATTCCAGCTTGGGACATTTGGACAGTAGAAAGAAACTTTTGTACTAGGAGTTTGGATGAAATCTGAACATCTTGCCCCAAGAATTGCAGAACATTATCCTTGGAGCTTTTCAGGAGCCAGCTAGACAAAAAAAAAGCTGAACTGGTCTTGTGATGACAGTAGTCCCAATATGAGTTGCAGGTTGTTCTACATTACCTATATTCCCATGTTTCTTTATGGCCTAAACAAACCAAAGCAAACAAAAAGCAAAACAAAACCAAAAAAACTCCAAACAAACAAAAAACATCAACCAAAAGCAAAAAACAACTCAGACATCTATCAGTTTCCTTTTTTTTTTTTATTGAGAGAATCACAAATAATAAGCAGATGCTTGAAAACTGTCTGAAGTTAATAAAGTCTTAACATTTCTTAGAACAGAAGTTCTTTAGTCTGGATTTAATTATGGGGACAGATTTATTATTTCATTGTTCATAGAAGAACAAGAATAGCAATTGAATCATTAAGCAGAGAGACAGGAACAGAACTGGGCATCAGAACAGTTTCATTTTTTTTAGTAAAAGATTTTTCAGTTTCACACATGGGCATTTCATGAGACTTACAAATGAAGGACAGTTCTACCTTTCTGATGGGATCACTGACTTTACTAAGCAAAAATTCACATTAGACCAACCATTCATTCTCTAAATCTAGAATTAAGATTTGCAATTCTTTATTTTCCTTGAAGAAAAAGAGCTACAAATCTTAAAAACTGTGGAATTTGCACTTTGAATATCAGCCTACTAGTCCTGATCTTTGTAAAACTATCAATGTGAACAGTGAGATTGTATTAAAAGTCTTGAGGAAGATGCTGTATTTGAGGAGTTAGTGACCTTGAGTGAACTGGTCTGATCTGGTCTGTTGGGGCTTGTACTTAGGGCTTGAAAAACCTGCATAACAGTGCATGGCCACAGTGCAACTCCCCATATATAAAAATGTATGGGAATGTGCTGGGACACCCTGGGTAACTGCTGTTCCTGCATACAGTTCTTAGATGTGTGTAGCTGCATATGTTCTTATGGCTGATATGGAAGAGATCAGATTCCTTTCTGTCAAGACAAGATGCATTTTTTTTTTCGTTACATCAGACAGAAGGAGCCATGGTACAGGGGAGAAGGTAAACCTCTTCATGGATGGGATATGCACAGTGTGCTGCGAGAGAACTCATCTGGTATCCATCTGATGCTGCACAAAATCAAGTCCCTAGAATATCAAGGGAGGTAAAATTCACTTGCTCTGTATTTTTCTTCCTATTCCTGTCTTATATTTAAAATTAGATTTTTACTGTGCTGTTTGCTATTGTACCGTCCTTATTGAGATCCAGCAAGGACCCTGCACCTTCTCCATAACAGGCATAACAGGCGTGGACTAATATATAACTCCTGAAACACATTTAGAGGCCCATATCTCCAAAAAAAACAGGCCTACATCCATTACACTTCAGAAAATATGGTCTCACTATAACTCAGTCAAACCACTCTAGTTTCCATATAAATACAAACATAGAAAATAAATTACTTTCTTTGCTTTTCACAGACATTTTTCGGTGTCAGACAGGTCTCTGAATGAAAACAGACATACACAAGCTAGAGGTCTGGATGTTTTACTTACATGGAGAAATGATTCCCCGTCACTTATTACTGTAGGCAGAAGAAGCAGTAAGAAGAGTGTATCTGGATATTACCATAATTGAAATTACAGTTTAAATCTTAAAAATAACCAATCATTTCACTTCTTTTAATAGTATGTTTATATTTAAAGTTGTTACTGGTAAATTTTGGATTTTTTTTTGTCTTTTGGACTTTCCTTCAAAGTTTGTCAATTGTTATAAGTTTCCTATTGAGAAAGATTGAATTTTATACTTATTTGCTGAAAAAGAAATATTGTAATTCATTATTCCAAATTCTGCAGTTTATTACATGCCTCTGCAAAGGTGTTGATCAAGGTGAAAATATTTAAACACATTTACCTACAGCCTGAGATATATGTCTTTTATTTTAAATTGCCACTGGTGGGAAATTAAAAATTTCTGGTTTATTCCAATGCTACATGTGGGTCTCAAAACTATTGGAAATACATTTAAAAAAAAAAAAAGTGTTTGTGATATCTGAGGATAGTGTGTGATAATGTGGTATAACTCTACTGATCTTAGCAGAGAGGTGATGATCAGCACAATGAAAATGAATTTTTAAACTAATAAAAATGAGGCCCCAAGTTATATATTTATCATTGGCTGACAGACATTGGGATAGACGCAGCACATTTTTTCCTCAAGGGCTGTCACTTCTTGCCATTGCAAATATAGTCCTGAGTGAATGAGGCTAGAGTAAAGCAAAGTTGTACACTTCACTCTGCCTTACTTCCAGAAATATATTTTTTTAATAATCACATGTAAATATCAGGACTAATGTATATTAATAGTGGGTGTTGTAATGAGATTTGAATTCAGTTTTGCTCACTGCAGGTAAAAGGCAAATAAATGTTTCATCCATATAAACAGAGATTCTGTTTTCTGTATTTCGTCATGAGAAGGGGAAATACTTCTCTGTTTTTTTTCTAAAATTAAAAATTTTCTGAAGCTGCACATTGCTGCTTTCATGCTTTAAATAAGTTTTTTTCAGTTTTCAGACATCATCTTTCACTTTTTTTTTTTTCTGATAGACTTTATGGCACAAGAATCACTCACACAGTTTTAGTTTTCCTCCTCTCAAGTTGCTCGGCTCTCTGTTAATTTTTTTTTTTGGGTGACAAGCAGTCTCAGTTTAAATCACATCAGTAAGATAGTCTTACTACAAAATTTTATTCCTAAAAGTACAAAATAAAGCTACTTAACAATAAAATAATGCAATTTTATACTTTTTTCCCAGTTTTATGATATAAAATGAGTTTTATAACTAAGGATTTATTTGGTTCATCTGCTAATTGACAGTATTTACTGGGCAATCAAATTTTGTACCAAAAATTACATAGCCAGAAAAATTGTTCTTTTTAACTGCCATCACATCTTCACAACATCCTAGCTAGACTCATAAATTAATGTAGGACTCCATAGACACATTACTGAAGTTAAGGGACATGGTAAAACATTGTTCTCTGGTCACAACAAAAGACTATATTCCATTCCTTAGTGTCTTTATAACATGCATTCTGTTTAGGCTGCTTTCAGCTTCATCTCTTTGGAGAACAATTTTATATGGCATGAAAATTATCCTGGAAATTGTCGTGTCAGGAGACTATCTCATTTGTCTGGTTGCATCTTCTCCAGCAGCTGGCATTCCCTGAAGTTAACAGCACCATTTATAATACATTTCTTGACAGTTACATCACAGAATATTTACAATATCTTCAAGCTTGCAATCTGTCACCCAAAACTCTGGCTATAAGAACAATAAAAAAAACAAAACCAAAAAACAAACAAATAAAAAAAAAACCCAACCAAACAAAAAAAACCTAAGCAACAACAACAACAAAAAACCCCAAACCCCCCCAAAAAAACCAAAAAACCCCAAAACAAAGCCAAATAAACAAACAAACAAAAACAGGAAAAAAAACCAACATCAAAGCAATGCAACTTTCTGCTGTTTAACACACTTCAACATCTTACAATATTCAAGAGATCTAGCATTCATCTATCCCTTGCAATTTAAATCACTTCCCTCATTAAATCTTCTGTAATGTTCTTTCAGATGTATCAGAATCACCTTGACGGTCTTCTTACTTACTTCCCTTTTTCTTTTTCTAAATTAAACTTGCTTCATCACTGGAACTTAGTTATTATTTAAAAATGAAAATTAGTAGAGTGACTGAAAATCAAAGTCACAGGTTTTGAGACTTTTTCACTGAATCCATCTTTTCTTCTTCCTGGACTGGTTTGTAGAATTTTGAGTCAAAATTATGTGGCCCAAATTTCAATTCTCACAAACGCTTCACCATAATATAAGAAACCAGACATTTATAAAACTTGCCTTGCATTAAGGCAAATCCTGAGTGAAGCTTCCAGGAAGCTCTGCAATGTTTACATTTTTAGTCCTCATTTCCAAAAGTTTAACCATGTGACCTTGAAGGAATGGACAAGTGATGGAGTTTGGCACATGAAAAAGTCAATCATTCTTCATACCAGAGCATTTTTATCTGGCAAAATTATGCAACTGTCATTATCTATGGCCACAGCTCACACGATTCCTTTCTAAAGCTGATTCCATATAATCAACATCCTATTCATCACTAGATCTCCCTCAGCACATAGTCTTTGAAATAATTGCCATTCATTCTTCCTGCAAAGATAAAGTGCTCATATTAGCAGTAGCCAGCAATAGAGTTGAACTTATTAATTTGATGGAGAAAATTCTATCATCTCTATGGTTTTAGAGAACCATGCTTCTATTCTATACTATCTTTTTGGTACTCAGAATGATATCTGATGATATCTGATCCAGAACTTTCTTTACCTAATAAAAATTTGTCAGTAGTCTTAATATGAGCTATCATTTTAAAACATTGTTTAGGAGTTCAAAATCTTTGGGAAGATTCCTCTCTTTAGGATAAGCCTAGGTATTTTTGGTCTTAAAAAGAAGTGAGCAATATAGGTGCTAGTTGTTTTATTCCATCTCAAATTGATGGAAAACAAAATCACAAAGGTCTAGCTGTGTCCAAATATATTAATCAATGCATCTCAGCATGAGCTGTCAAAATCTGCTGTTTTATATCTTGAATGACTTGAAGGAATGTCAGTTACTTCTACAGAAAACAGCCAGGTTTGAATTACAGAACCGCTATAACTCATCCTGATTTCAGACTTGAAGGTAGTCACTGTTTTATTCAACAAATGTTTATTTTTTTTAAAAAAGTGTTCTTGCAAATGTTTTGAAATATTCCTGAATTGAGAGAGTTATGTAGATATATTATCTTAGAAAAGTCTCAAAATAGCAGAGAGGATTTTGTATGTGGGGCTTGCTGGTTTTTTTTTGTGTAGGTTACTCTTTTAGTGTTTGGCTAATTTAATATTTCTTTACTTTTGACTTATTTTCTTTAACAGGGTGGATGAACAAGAAAATTTCACTCTGTTTTTCACTGTTTTAGCACTGCCACAAAGACATGAAGAAACCCTGAGATTAGCTCAGTTGGTCAGAGCATGGTGCTAATAATGCCAAGGTTGTGAGTTTGATCGCTATAAAGACAATTTGTTTAAGAGTTGGATTTCATGATCCTTGTCGGTACCTTCCAACTCAAAACAGTCTGTGACAATGTGAACTGCAAAACTCTTATAGATATGTTTATCTACCATCTCCTGCTGTGAAAACTCTTTAAAAAGTCAGTGTTTCAGGAAGATGTACAATTTAATATTCAGGTTGTAGTTGGACCTCTGTTCTTTCTTTCATTTTAGTATTTATAGGCCATATTAGAGGTTACTCATTAAGAGAACAAAAATCCTTTTAATATTTACTAGTTAATGAAATGGATCTTCTAAGTTTGAAGACTCACTTATAATGAAGCTTTAAAAAGAATTCCGAAGTACTTCAGCTCTAGTGTGAAAATAAAGGATGTCTATGTTGGCAGTTCATTAACTTCCTTTAGGCTTTTGTTTTCCTAACAATACTTTTTTGTTGTGGTTTCCTGACAGTGAATAGATGGTGAATTTTGAGCCAAACGTACATACTCAAAGTGATACATTCAGAACTGCAAATAGGAATGCTACCTGTCTTGCTCAGTATCTTCTCATTCCTTCTCAGAAACAAACAAAGAAATCAAACAAAATCAAAACCAAAACCAAAACCAAAATCAGAACCAAAACCAAAACCAAAACCAAACAAAAAAATTCATATCACATATTTAATTAGGGGTCGTCTGATTTAAATGCCTGAGTGTCTACCTTGCTTATACACAGGCCCTATTTAGATGTCTAGCTTACATCTAAGCACTGTTGGGATGTAGCCAGGTGCTTAAGTATTTCTATCACTGGCTGCAGAATCCCCAATTTTACCTGAGACCAGACCACTCACATCCAGAGAAAGGTTCCATGGATTCACTGACACAATGTGATTGTGAAAGCCCTGTGTAAACCTGGAAATGTGGCAATATGTTACAAAATCTCTGCTACTGAACAAATGAGATTATAAGGAACTTTTATATTTCCTTATCGTTTATGTATTGGCCAAAAGACAGGGCACTCATTTCCCACAGTTAAAATGTTATTTTCTGCTGTAACTTTAACTCTCTAAATTTTTCAGCTTGAAAAAATGGAGATAACAGATCCATGTCTGTCTAACAGAACAAGGAATTTTTCATGTGGTGAGCAACAGTTCTGAGGACTAGTTCTATTAGAATTTCTGGCTTTTTCTTGTACAAGTAAATATAGTAATCTTTACATTTAGAAAATAATTTTTAAGGTATCTGCATTACAGTCTAAAACCCATAATTTAACATGGTAATCATGGCTGCAGGTCTAAATTGTCTTTAGAAATAAGGCTGTGATTAGCAGGTATGTCATTCTGATTTTGGTTTTTTGCATGCTTTAAATTTCTCATCTCAAAGTTTTAGCAGTTTAATTCCTTAAAAGGAAACTCCCTGAAAGTCTCCGTTTCATCATCACTGCTCAGTCTCAAATCATTAGACTGCATTTAACCATTGCAGCAAAGCCCTACAAGCTTTGATCTTGCTCATTCAAATGACTGAATATTCCACAAAAGAAAGAACCAAGAAGCAAGAATTGTGTTTTGGAAAGAAATACGCCACTGCTGTGTTTTCCATTTATTCGTATTTATGTAGTATTTATTTTCTCATCTGTTTTCTGTCTTCTGTCTGTAGAACAAAAACTCAGTTCACTTACTGCTGCTTATTATATACACATGCAGCCCTTATCCACTGCTGAAAGACAGATAGAAAATTTATAGATATATATGCATCAGTTTTCACTACCAAAAATAAAAATTAGTGATATTCTATGAAAGTTATTTGCTTAATCTCTTCAGCTTATTCAATGTTTAAATATTTCATTAAAAGCAGAAGTTAGGCAGCACCAGTAGTCAGATAAGAGATATTTTTTGAAAATACACTACAGCAGAGGAATTGTACATTAAGGATATGACTCAGCTATAGAGTTTTCTAATGGAATTCACTTGGCTGCAATCCTAACCAGGTTCAGTACATGTCCTGTTTGTTATTTCAATAGTGCCCTGGAACTCTAAAAAGTGGATTTCACAATGTGGGTGTGGTAATGAAAGTACTTATTTTACCTTTGAGACTTTCAATACATAGACAAACGAGTTTGCCCAGCTATGCATTTGCTAGCATTGTCTAGAGCAGTCAGGAGGAGTATCACAATTCAGTCATACGTCACAAGGACACAGAGATCTATGAAAACAGGAATTAATTCTGTAGGCATACATACTTCTTCTCATGTCCAAAGAAGGAAATAAGGAGTTCTGAAATACAAGATGACAGGTATAAGTGGCTCCTGAAATTTACTGTGGCAAAACAGAACAGAGAGAGTTTAGAGAATACATTATTTACTCTGTTCCTAATTTTTACAATTTCTGGCACTGTTTTTTATATTGATTAAAAATTTTGCACACTGCTGCTTTCTTCTTATGAAAGCTTAGCCAGCAATTGTAACACAAGAGTGTATCAGATATAAATATTTCCCTTCCAGCTCCTAATACTATCAATGTCAATCATACCCTCTTTCTTTTTCTTTTCCTCCTTCATGATTACAATTTCTGTCATCTTTATTATATTCAATTAACACAAAACAGTAACAATATGTTCTTCAGTCACAAACTCACACCGTTTTCTAAAGCAAACAGGTTTAATCACCAGTAAATTATGTTACTAAATGAAGTAATTTGAATTGTAATGCAAAGAGTACTCAAGAAGGCTGTCATCTGAACTGATGAAATTTTAACTTATTTGAATACAGAGAACTTTGATGTCTGGGTTTTTTTAATTTAATTATCACCAATTATTTGATCCCAGTGACAGCTTTTGGATGCGTCTCTCTAGTACACTTTTTACATTTCTGCTTATTTCTGCCTCTATCTGTAGAGCAATAGTAATAATTGACCTCCAACAATTTTTAGTACAGCCTTATATTTCATTCAGGCTATCTTTTGATTTGTACTTCATATAATTTGTATTTGTTATGCTGCAAAGAATATGCGTATATATAATTGTTCTTATAGTTATATAGATTAAACTTTCACACTAGGTAGGATAAACTTCTGGAATTTTTGAAGTGTTTTTACAAATTTATATCCTCTCTAGCATTTATTGTTATAATATGCTGCACCAGATGTTCATCTTCAGAGCCTTATCCGCAACCTACTTCTTATTTCAGGAACTGATTTTTTTTTTCTCTATTTCTTTCTTTTGCAAAAGTTATTTTGGGGGTTGGGTTTCCCCTCCCCTCTTTTTTTTTCTTTCTTTTTAATTATTATGAAATTTTCCTTAAAGCAAGGAAAAAACCAAACTTGGCATGCTTGTTTATTGGGAAACCACTGTATTGCTCATGATCACATAAGAACCTTATAAACATTGAGTTCTCAGTCTGGATTATATCTAAAGTGAAATACAAAAAAAAAATATTAATTACTCTGAGAAATTCAAGTTTAAAAAAAAGCCATTCTTTTTCTCCAGCATTTTTTTCCAGAGAATGGAATAGCCATGGAGATAGTATGGGAGTCTCTTGTGGGAATCTTAGAATCACAGTTCAAGATACATAACATGTATTAGGAAACTGAGACAGGAGCTTTGACATGAACTGACTGCTGAGTAGTCAGGTTATCCCTGTTTGTTCATATAACTGTAGTATAGGGCTTCAAGACGAGTGACAATGTCATCTGTAATGTTTTGGGACACTGAGGTGAGTGAAGATAGGGGGAAAATATTGCTTCAACTTTTCTGAATAATTGGAATTGTTGGAAAACTTTCCAGACAGAGAATGACATGACTGAAGTGTTGACTCCAATCTTATACCTTGCAATGAGTGAAGAAGATATTTTAAAGGCCCATAAAGGACGTGGAGCTGATACTTCAAATTTTCACCTTCATAGTAATTTGATGTGAAAAATAAATCAGTAAAAAATGTAGTTTCATGTGTTATAGGAGAACATTCTTTCATAATATATTCCTAAAATAATTTGCATACAGCAGCAGATTTTGAAGGAGATAGATGTATTTTATAATTTTGTTTGGTTGAGTGTATTTTTTAAATTCATTTAAGAGCTCTATATTTAGTAAACTGTGAAAAAATTGGTTGCAAATGTTGACATTACCTTATGCTCCTGAAAAAGAATATATTTAAGACATGACATTCTAAAAATTGATTCAATTCTGAAAAAGAATAGTTGAAAAATAATTTTCTGAGGTTCCACATTTTAGATGGTAGAGTGCCAGCTGTCACACATAAGTAGCAGCCATAATATCTTTAGCATTTATGTTTAATAGATTCCACCACCTTAAAGAAACCTCTCCAATACTACTAGAGGGCAATGCTGTCATCTAAAGGAGGAGGGACAGATTTATTGCATTGACAAAGATCTTAGGGAAGACAGTTCAGGGGAACATCTGTGAGGGGCAGACTTGTGTCCTTCATGACAGCATGTCTGATTACACCTTTGCCTGGAAAACCATGAAAGAGCCCTTTCAAGAAAATACGGGATGACAGACGTACAGGAATTTGACGCCAGGTTTGTCTTCAATTGCAGAATGCTCTCTCATGGTGTTCATGGGTCTGCAGATGTGCCCTTCTGGCTGGACAGGTGTGCCTGATGTTTCTGTTTCTCTCGCATTTCTCTGGGGATATGTTATATTATGCATCACCTCCTTCTCAGTAGCTCTACCCTAACATGAACTCCTCTGTCATAAGGATTTAGTTGACTGTGGAGCTGAATCTTAAAGCTCGTCAAAACTAAAAATAACTATCTGAGTTTTTTGATAGTTTTTTTTCAGCTATAATATCTCTACAATCATTAGTATAACTAATGGGACAATGCAACAAGCCAAGTCTGCATAGATCAGCACTGTTGTCAGAACTGTTTGTTACATTTTACCTAATGTGCTTAATCACTAGCCTCCTTTTACTCCAGACCTGCTTTGATACATAGCAAACATAAGGCACCTGTAATACTTAGATGATTCTATCTCCACAAATAGGAATGTCAGCATTTTTAGCTTCATACATATTTTGGCCATGTTTCATCTAGCAGCCGTTTATAGCATCTCACAGTAGAGAAAATCCAGATATTAGTAAAACAGAAGTGCAAGTTTCTGCTGAAATTCATATGTGGAGAACTTTGTGAAAATTCAGAATTATTTTATGCTTCTTAAAAATATCTTCAGGCAAACCAGACAATATTTAATAAGAAATCACATGAAAAAAAAGAAACAAATGTTGAGAGATGTAAGGCCAGTAGTATCTCTATAATTTGAATTAGAGTGTGCAAATATTTCTTCAAATCAATAGAAATGACGGTGTGATTTATTTTACTATAAAGAAGATTACTGTAATAAATCAGAGAAAACACGTCATAATATGGTCATCCTTCTTCATAGATTTTGAAGGAGACCTAAGATTACCAGCTAAGATGTAGCTTTCTACATTGTAGATATCTGAAATTAGCCAGTAGAGACACATCACATATCAAGGCTCTGTTTTTTAATGTCATTACTATTTTACCCAAATATTTATACAGTTAACAAAAAACAGTTGTGAAGAGCTAAGGTACAAACTCCCACCCAGCTATTGGCTCACTTCCTGTCTTTATTGGGACAGGAGCAGAGAACAGGATAAGAAAGCTCATGGGTTGAGATAAAGTAGAGAGATTTCTTAACAGTCTCCACTTGGCAGACTTAGTTCAATTTCCAGTTAGTATAGATTTGGGTAGGGAGAAACAAAAACAAATGTTAAAACCCCACCTTTCCTCTACCCTCTCCCAGATGCAACTTCACTCTGCAATTCCCAAATCCTCTCCCACCTTGAGCAGTACAGGAAGGGACATGGACCAGTATGGTCAGAATGCAGCAGTTTCTCACTTTGCTATTCTATTCTGGTGCAAGCTCTTCTCATTCATTGAGTGCAGCTTCTTCAGGAGAAAAATCTGCTCCTATGTTAGGTCTCCATGGGTATCATCTCTTTTGGGAAATATCCAGCTGCTCGTGTGTGCAGTACTCCACTGGCTGCAGTGATTGTCTTCTCCTCTGTGTACTCTTCCAAGAGAACACCTACTCTAAGAACCTCCTTCACAGGGTAAAGGGGAGTATCACCTCCATCAGGGATTTCACCACAGACTGCAGCTCCCACTCTATTTTCTGACATTGGTGTTCACAGAACAGTTTCTTACTTTTGTTTTCTCTCTTCTTCTGTCTGTGTGGCATCTTCTGACCTTTCTTAAAAATGGCTTCCCTGAGATGCCACCATCTTGGTTGAGGGGCTCAGCCCTACCATGAAGTGGCTCGGCTGGTGCCAGCTGGAACTGGCTCAGTGTATAACACACCATCATCCTACCCCTGACAACCTTGACACACATGCAAACCCAACACAGTAGTGTTTCTTACACCGCTCATAATAACCTTCACATTAAATGAACATGGAACAAATAGCTCTGGTAACTTACAAAAGCTCAGATCTGTAGGAAATATAGCAGTATTTATATCAAAGTGTGTTCCACATTATACAAAAGGCAGTAAAAATCTAAGACTGTAGAGTGATAAATATCTACTTCTGGTTCTCAACAAAGGGTCACCTCTTTTTGGATTTGTGGCTGTTTTGTAAAACACAGACACTTCCAGAAAAGTAGATCTGTTTGAAGAGGCTCGTAGAAAGTTAATTATATCAGCAGTCTAAGTCTTCACATTTAGAGAAGCAATCAGGCATCAAATTGTTGAATGGTTTTTAAAAAAATGACAAGTAAAAATGACATTGGTATGATGGAAAGTCTTAAAGAAATTTCATTAGCTGCCTCCAGTGATGGTCCAAGGTGAGATGAGATGCACAGAGCAGTAGGGGTTGAAGATAAAGCAGGACACCCTATAGTGAATTAATATTAAAATCTCAGAGTATGGCACACTGCCATTTTTTCTGAGAGATTTAGCTAATCTAATTAGAAGACAGAAGTGAGAGGACAAGTTCTGTGTCTGGCTGTCAGCACTGAAATAAGACAGAATACTGAGTAGCAAAATGGCTGTAAACAAATACACACAACACAATAATGGTAACCAAATGGCACACACGGTTCATTACTCTACCAGTACTGAAACTGGCTTTCTTTTTCTATAGTAATTTACCATAAATCAGTCAATAATCTTTATATTTTTGCAATGGAATTAATAAAAATATATTTTGCACAAAATATACAAAGCAACAATGAGACGACAGGCAGATGAGAGAAACAAAAGCTGATCATAAATGCTTCTAAATTAACTCAGTGATGGTTTTTTAATATCTTTTCTTCAAAAGTTTGAGGGTTTTTTCTCTCTGATATGAAACAACAAGGTCAGGATTAATTCTAAAGTCATCATCCCTTTTGAAACAGAAACTGCTGTGTTGAAAAGCTTCAGATTGCTTGAAAATGGTAGTCAAAAGCACCATCTTAAGGGGTCAGAATAGAGCCTGTAATGAAACTACAATTTTATTGACTCATGCTTTAGAAGACAAGACTAACTTTTGATGGTTTTATGACCAGTAGTATATAATGAATTCTCAGTTATATAGTGCATATATGTTCCAGTTACAAAACATTATTGGTATTATTTTGGTTTTATTAATTCTTTTGTATATTTGGAGTTTATGCCAAAAATAATCATGTTGCACATGAAAATAATTTTGTCATCACCAGCTGGGAATAAGTCATAAGTGAGTTTTTTTACATCTCAGCTCTTCAGAAACAATCAGCTGCTATAGTCATTCTTTCCATTTCTGATATATTCAAAGTGGGCAACTGTTGTGGTGACAGAATTAGAAAGGTGACACATCTGCATTAGATGGAAAACTTAACTAATTTATTTCTCTGCAGTTGGTTCACATCTGTGCTCGTTAACATCAAAGCCAAGATTTGTATTTTCTTCAGTGATGTAAGATCAAATAAAAGCATTTAAAGACTGAGATATTCCCATCCTCAAAATTAAATATCTCTGTGATTTATGAGTCTTCTGGAGGGGGAAAAAATCCAAGATGGATGTCTGGTTTTTGGCATTTATCTGCAAAGTTAACTTTCGTCAGAAAGAATAATAACATTTCCATATCTATCTTTTAATGTAAGTACATATTTAGCATTTTCTTACCATACATCCTAGCAGTACAATAATTCCTTCAGTTAATGCTGTTACATATATCTAAAGACACAATGCTTTATTTGTTCATACCCATCTTAAGAGAGAAAATAAAAAATTGTGATATTCACTGGTTGTCAGATGGCACAGAATATCTTTGTAATAATAAGACTAAATCCCCTAAGAAATCTTAGATTTTCACCAAAGTATCAAGCTAAAAAATGAATAGGACATAACCAAAGTACTCTAAACAAGAGTGGTACTAAAGACAGATGCAGAGACAGGAGAAGCCTTGATAATTTCTTGGGTAGGTGTTGTGACTGAGTGTCTTAGGTCATTCAAAGGTAATGGCTAAAACACGTTTAATATAAAAGTGAGAATGTGACAAAATTCTTTGGCAAGGTCTGCTCTATTGCTAAATTGATGGCAAAAACAAACAGACAACAATTGGACTAAAATCTAGAATAAATTAAAATTAAAATCAACATTAAATGATCTATGTAGAGGCTGGGGATGGAAAAAAGGGCACAGATAGGAAAGGGTAAGCACAGAAAAGAAGGGAGGCTCCCTGTTGAATCACCAGGTTCAAAATGGACCCCCTTGCCAAATGTAGCCCCAGACTTGATCAGTGGTTTAGGCCTAAAGGTTTTAAAGTTAACAGCCCTTAATCCGTAGCCTAATTTATACAATTTAACAAAAGATTCTATAGCATTTACTACAGCACAGCAGTAACTCACTTATAGGCCTAACTTATTTACAAAGCTAACACTTCAGAATCTAAGACAGGAACATTCATAGCACATATTCTATACGGTGTTTACATATGCACCCACACAGACCCAAAGGAGCATGTGCAAAGTATATACTTGTGGAATATTCCCTGTGAGTTCACTGAAGTACTCACATTGGATGTCTTTGCATCTTCTTAATGGTTGAAGGACTCAGGGATATCAGCCTGGGTTCTGTTGTCACCTTTTGTCAGCGGTCCCCCATGTACAGCAAAGTTTAGAACCTGCTCACACTGAGAGGCAACCAACTCAGACGGAGATCATAAAATCATAGACTGTCTGGGGCCAGAAGAGATCTTAAAGATCATCTAGTTCTAAATCACCTGCTTGAGCACCTCCAGGTGTGGGACAACCACAAATTCTCTGGGCAACCTGTTCCAGTGCCTCACCACTCTCACAACAAAGAACTTCCTCTTAACAACTAATCTAAACCAAATCTCTTTCAGATTGAATCTGTTCCCCTTGTCTACTGTGGTTATACCACCACAGTAGGATGTAAATTTTGTATCTGTGATTAAATTGGTAAATTGCAAAAAAAAAAAAAAATTGTGGCTTTGTATCACATATTGCAAAGTGTTAGCTAGGGCAGGTAGCAAAATTTTGCAAAATTCCATCGTTTTAGGAAATTGGCACCATATTTAATGTCTCTAAGATCATTACCGATTTCGTAACAGTGGTTAGCATTTCTTTTAATGGTGAAGGCAATAATCACAAAGACATACAAAAGGGGTACATTACAAATTGTGTTTCTGTAGGAAATCTGATTAATAAAAAAAGACCCCAAGCTTCTGATTTAACTGTGATTACAGCAATGCATCATCTCCAAAGAATTAATTTGCCACATCTGTTGGGAAGTAAACAATAAACAAAAAGATCAGGAACAACTCAGAGGAAAAAAACTCTTGAAGTCTCTTTGCACAAAGAGTGACTAATCTTGGTTCCAGAAAGTTTACATTTTTTAGCTGAGGTATTTTAGACCTGGGTGGAAGAGATGTTGTTCATGGAACTATCTACTTTTATTGCCTTCTCACAACAAAAATCATTGTCCATTGTACACTTATAACTTTATATAGGCAAAAATTTTACACACTTTCTACATGGACATGCAATTTATTGTTAACTGAGCTAAAATTTAAAAAACCTAATGTAATTAAAACAGTTATCTTGAGTCCAGTTACAATAATATAAATAACATAACTTAGCATAGAAAATTAATATTCTAAAACAAAGTGTCACTCTGGAACAGGTAAAACTAATATGTACCCTTTTCTCTGGTGCTGCACTCATTCTCATAATCTTTCCAGGGATCCTAACCTCATGACAGACGTTCCTCAGTAAAGAGGTGGTCTGTTGTACAAAATATTGATAATGTTTTTCCCTACAGGATGTACAGTATTTGTGATGGTCGTTCTTTTTTCATTGTCTTTGGGTGTGTTTGAGACTTTCTGCTTATTACTACAGCCTAATTTCTTTTCATTTGTTTCCAATTACCCATTAAAAGTTACACAACTGCTTCTTCCAATCTCAGTGGACACAAAGTCCACTATATTTTAGACAATAGCACACAAAGAAGCTGCAGCATTTGTAAGCATTTGGTACTTCAATTTTATTTAATGTTTCAGAAGATAGAATGAAATATTTCAGAAGTGACATCTGTTTTACATATTTTTTGCCCTCCCATTATTTCCATCCTGCTGGTCTAATATCCTTCTGGACATTAATTTAATTTTATTATAAAAATAATACAAATAGACATGACCATCATGTTATACAGAATTTAACAAAAATAATACTCTACAAGTTTCAGTTCAAATATGTAGTCTGTCCTCTGGAACTAAAATTCAGAGGTAATGCATATGACGTTGTTCAAAACAAAGATGGTGTAGTTCAGAATGAATTATTTAGAACCTTACAGGTTTAACATCCAAAGAAAAATGTCACTTCACTTTCTGCTGACAAAGATATAAATCATTCTGCTTTTAAAATGTTCCTCTCTATGATCTTGCCTCCCATGTACATGGATGAGCAAGGACCAATATACGATCATAATCTTTTGTAGAAGAGTTAAGAGAAACTTTTAGGTTTACAGTCCATTAGGGACATATAATGAATCACTAAAATTTCAGCTGTTGGCAGTTATAATTCCTAAATCTTGTCTAATCATGCAGTAAAATAATAGAGCAAATATTTCCAGAGAAAGAAGTGGCAGAATCAACTTTTCTGGGAACAAATACACATTTTCTTACGAGGCGAAAACTAATGCAATATCAGATCATCTGTCTGGAGAAAATCTTTAAAAAACAGAACAAATTTTTTGACTAAATTTAGTTTTTGATCGAAGACCTTATGATATAAGGACTTCCAGAATTACCTATTCATACTTTGACTAAAACAGAAACTAAAGGACATGTCATACGGTAGAGCAAATTTGAACAGTTCAAAAGTGCAAAAGTATACAGGAAATATTTTGCACCGGACAAATTATTTTTATAACAGTTATCAGAAATTATGTTACTTAAGTTTTAAGAGGAATGTAGAAAAAATAATTCAGCAAGAAATAGCTCAAGAAAAGAAAATAAGGTCTCTGACTATTGGTTTGTTTGTTTGCATGAAGATTATGATGACGTAGAAAAGGGCTGGCTTCACAGGTTTACCTTGCACCATGATCTGGGTCATTGACCTTTATTTCAATAGACTAATGGAAAAGATGTAAGAGCTAGTTTTATTGTTGTTGTCATTGCTTTAGTGCTCCATTTGCACTCTAAAATCTTGAGCATGTGACCTTTTTTTCAAACCTGTGGAGAAAAATCAATCTCTCATGTCATAGTTGTCTTTTTAGGACATTGTTAACAGAGACATATACATATGAAGATTTGTTATCAATAGAATATTACATTGTTTAATATGTTTTCTAAGTACTCAACACCGCATGGTAGCATGTAATTTGGATTCCCCACATCCACTGAAATATATAAAATAAAAAATTTTAAAAAATAAATTTAAAAGTTGAACAGATTTGGTTATTTGGACACAGAAAAAAGGATTCCTTTTAAGATAAGAGAATGAACTTGTATATTTTTTTGTTACTCACTCTTTGTTTGTTTTTTTCTTTTGTAATTTTTCAATAAGCTCCACATCTGGAAGAAACCAAAAATACACTAATTGTATTCCCACCATATGCCAGTAATGACCAATATTTTGCATTTCATTGAAGTTTGTATGGAAATGTTAATGCAAGTTAAAGAGAACAAATAACAGTCACAATGTCCATGCTATGGTTTTTTGACAGGTTTTCTTACAGACCTAACCAAACCTTTTTACAGACCTAACAATGTTTTACAGAATGGACAATCATTTCCTATTTTTTGGGATCTTTATAGCTGAATGGTTAATGAATGGAATTGTGAAATTAAGTTGTTATTACAACTCAGAGACATGATTTTATAGTTCATTGTTAATTTGTCATTGACTGACCTTAGTGAGAGCAATATGTGGCTCTCCAAAGTTTCTCATTTTCCTTCCCTTACTCCTTAGAACGAGTGTTTGGAATGAAATCTGTGTGCTGTTCTTCAAACCAATACTGAAGGGGTACAACAGGGTAGAACTGGCTTGGAATTTTAGAAGATGCCTCTTTTGTTTCAAAGATGACAAAAAAAGTCTCTTGTTTCAAAGAGGTTTTAAATTCAGCTGTGCTGGTTTGGGCTGGAATAGATTTAATCTTTTATTTAGTAGACCTTTTCAACTTCTCATCCTTCCAGTGAGTAGACTGGGGCTGCAGAAGTTGGGAGGGGACACAGCTGGGACAGCTGACCCCAAATGACCAAGCAATAAAAGCCAGGGGAAGAAAGGACAAGGGGAGAATGTTCAAAGTCATGGTGTTTGTTTCTCCAAGTCACTGTTATGCTTGATGGAGCCCCGCTTTCCTGGAAATGGCTGAACATCCACCGGCCCACAGGAAGCAGTGAATTATTTCCATATTTTGCTTTTCTATCATGTGCAGCTGATGTTTTGCCTGTTAAATTTTCTTTATGTCAGCCCACCAGTTTTCACACGTTTGCCCTTCTATTTACTGATAAATCTTTACCTTTTTTATAGAGGTATCTATAGCTTTGCAAGCTCAAGTAATTTCTTCATTGTGTTTTTCATGGGTAAAACGGGGAGTATAATTCTACAAGCTGAAGATGAACTACAAAGGTCTGGCCTGAAATGCATATGTGCTATGTACTGCGAGTCCTATATTCTTTACATTGCACACCTAAAGAATGCAGTATTTGCTATTGGAAGAAAAGAGAATGGAAGAAGATTGAAAACAAAAATAAATTGAACATGGAAGTTAAGGAGAGTAAAATACATGATGGTGAGTACATTTTTCATGCTAGTAGCCAATAACTGTAAAATACAAAATGGAATAGTATATCTTGTGAGAGATGATTTTCCACTGAATCCTGTTTACTTGAGATGGGTCTTCTAGTTTACTCTTCATAACTAATTCAACCTTAAATCATCTTATCTCTCTCTGCCTTTCTAACTTAACTAAGATTTTTCTACATACCTAGTCATAAATCTTGTTGTAGTCTAATTATGTTGCCAACAGCTGCTAAAAGCTTTATTCAGGGTGATCACATTAAATGAACTTAGTAGTAGCACTTAAAAATGCAGGTCAGCATTTTTTTTTGCATTTTTTTTTCCCCCTCCTTTATTTATGCCTGTGTATATGCAGATTGTGACTGTTTATGTAGCGGAGAGAGATATAAAACAGATACAATAGCCGTGTCTCTTTTTCTGTATAAACAGTTCCAGACAATCTCACATTCCCAGTTTATATGTTTTCATTAGCACTTCCACTTGTGACAAGAGAACTGGTTTATGTTTTATAAACTTAGGCTAAGAGTGTTCATACTTGTCATCTAGTTGAAGTGACATGTGAAAAAGTGCTAAGAGATGCTATATTGGATTTATTGGACAGCTGTTGAAAACCCAATGTTGTCTTTGTAAACTCTGTAGCTTCTGGAAGGGAAACACTCACAATGAATATTTCTTTCCTTTGTGTGCTGGTGAAGAGACTATTCTCTGGATCTAAATGATAGGAGAAGTCATAACTAGTGGGATCTCAGTTCTCACTGATACTGAACAAAAGTATTCTTTTCATTCCCAGAAAGCTTCCATAGAATGGTCATTAATTAGTATTTCTGTGCCACAGTGAAACTCCATCTTCTTGTCTGTGACATCCATTGCTGGGAGTTTTAGAGCCTTAGTAGTTGTTGCAATAAGTTTCCACCTTGTCTGAGATAAAGGTAGGAAGTTATTGCATTTTAAAATCTCCCTATAATTTCTTTGTCTTGCAGAATATCTAAAGGGATCAAAGTTTCTTTACAAATTTTTCATACAATGGGGCACAAAATGGGGATTGAAAACAAGCTAAGGCGGAAGTAAAGATATAGAGTTGTTGGATAAAGGGTGAGAAAAAACAAAATCAGTTAAGAGACAGGAAATTTTAAACATTTTATACAGAAAGAATGATATATAGTCTGGTGACTATGATGGGAGTCTAGGATTCATTGCTTCAGTGTCAATACCCAAATACCTCACCACTTCTGGCCTAGAAATTAGTCTTTTGTACAACACTTTCTTTGCCCCTATCCGTGAAGGATTATGAAATGACAAATTCCTTGGTCTACATCTGCAGTAGAAACTAATGCATAGCCAGAAAATTATCTGAAGCACTGGTTGTGTGATCATCTTCACTGTTCTGCTGATTACAAATTTACTGTCTGTGTTCCAGCTCCTCTGACTAGCTTTTTTACAAGTCAAGTAATGTCTACAAGACATGCTGCTTCAACTTTCTCTAAGGAATATGAAAGAAAAAGTGTGAGATGAGATAGTGGTGTCATTTGACTTCACATAGGTCCTTCCTGGCTTTTTTTTAGGTGGTGGACTACACATGTGTTTAGTTTTGTGCACATTAGAGCATTGATTTTTCAAAAAAAGTCATGGACCCGCTGAAAGTCAGAGAATTAGTGGCATTCATTATACATACTTTGCAATGTGGAGATTTTTATGTAAGTAAATAAGTATTTCCATGTTTGATTTTATTTTATATGTCATATCCTTAAAAGTTGTAGTGAGAAGGATTAATTGTAAGTCTCTGATGATACCTCATAAGATTATGTATCAAAAGATTTGGGCATATATGTACTTTGTGGGGAAAAGGAGAAACCACATGACAATATGCTTTTCTGAAAATATGATCAGAGTTTAATTTAGTCATTCACTTATGGACTTGATTAATCATCTCTGAAGGAAGTGCGACAAGAACAGAACACAAGAAATGGCCACTATTGGCCTGTATCAGTGATCCGTGCAGCTCAACATTGTGTATTACTGCAGTACAAGTGGCTACAGAAAAGAGCATCACTTCTGCAGTCCTCTTTCTTCCATGCCCATGTAGCCCTCGACTGAGGAAATTAAAGCATACACTACTTTTTC
Organism: Pardalotus punctatus; assembly: GCA_013400915.1. NCBI lineage: Eukaryota > Metazoa > Chordata > Aves > Passeriformes > Pardalotidae > Pardalotus > Pardalotus punctatus. Next base: position 257,158 of record VZTX01007324.1, on the reverse strand, counting down.
CCTATCACATTTATTTATTGCCAATGCTATCCACTCCATAACAAAGATTAAAATACCATGCAAAAAGCAGCAAATTGGAAGTTAGGAGGAACTTTTCATTGCACCATTTGATACAGTCTAAGGCTATAAGGACTGCCTTCTGTCACATTTTGCTACATATTCTTTCATCTTCTAAAAGTCACACATGCACATATACAATATATGTTACACTATAGTATGTATACACATGTAGTAGAAAAAAATGTATATTAAACATACCATGTATGTAGTACACACATAGAAAACATAGCATAACAGAATATTCTGCTTGAAGGGACCTATGACGATCATGCCATCCAATTGCCTGAACACTTCAGGGCTGACCAAAAGTTAAAGCATGTTATTAAGGGCACAGTCCAAATGCCTCTTAAATAGTGACAAGCTGGGAGTATCAGCCATCTCTCTAGGAAGTTGTTCCAGTGTTTAGCCACTGCCCTCAGGGTAAAGAAATGTTTTCTAATGTCCAGTATGAACAACCTATGACACATTATTAAACAATTCTCATGTCCTGACACCAGAAACCAGTGAGAAGAGACCAGCACCTCCCTCTCCACTCCTTTCCCAGGAAGCCATAGAGAGCAATAAGGCCAACCCTCATCCTGTTATTCTCCAAATTAGACAATCCTCAGGTGCTACACACAGGACATTCCTTCCAGCCCTTTCACCAGATTTGTTGCCATCTTATGGATGCATTTGAGTGCCTTAAAAATTTCCAAGTTTTCTGGCCCTGAACCACGCACAGCACTCAGGGTGAGATTGCAGCAACGTTGTATACAGCAAGCTAATCACCTCTTGACTGGCTGGTCATGCTATATTTGATGTACCCTGATATAAATATATACTACACGTACAGATAGGCATGATAGGATATTTATCCTATGTATACACTACATTCCAATCATATCTATGATCAACTATATTATACATACTGTCTTTCTACTAGTTACACATTACCCTATGTACTATTCTACATACCACACTGGGTGAACAACTGGTATATGGTCAGGGTTCAAAATGTAGGGAATGGGACAATGCCTGTGGGAACTGGTCAGCAGATGGTATTTGGGGCCCCTTTCAACCAAAACCTTTCTATGGCTCTACAAGAATGTTGAAGGTATTTAGGAAACACCTTTTCAACTTGGTCCTACAATTTAATTGGTAATGAACCAGATCTATCCAGCCTGATAGACCTTCACTTGCACCAGCAAGAAAAATGGCCTGCTGAAATACCCACAGCTTTGCGTCCCTTCCTACACAAATCATTCTAAGGCTCTGGGATATATTTAGTCCCAATGTCTAAAAGTTGATAGGAAAAAAAGCAAAAAACAAACCAACAACAAAAAGAAACAACCACAAAAAAACCCCAAAAAACCAAAAAAAAAACCCCAAACCCACAAACCACCAAAACACATTCAGAAACCTTGACAGATATGTGGGAAATTTTACCCTATGAACTGGTAACTGTCTTCTGCCTTTAAATCATTTAAGTCAGTAATTAATTTGAATTGAGAATATTCAATGTAAGAAGCTATATGTGTGTGTATATAAAATTTCTATTAGAAATTGGTCTCAGATAAGGATCATATTTCCTATAAATCCATTGTAGTGCTGTGATGAGGAAAATGACTGGGAAAAGCCTAATACCTTCAGCATTCTGAGATTTCATATGAGTTAAAGATGAAAAAAATTTTTCAAGCTATGAAAAGACAGAAGTTAACCTCTCCTGAGTCCTCTTCCAGCCACCTGCCAGTCTCAGTACAAAAACCAACACAAAAATGTAGCACACTTTCATATCCACAGAAAGCCTTTATAAAGATTAAAGCTTTGCATTATCTTTCCTCCATGAAAAAAATCATTTTTTTCCTTAGTGAGATCTCCTTTTATAACTGATATCTATTGTGTGTTAGATTTTTTTTTAATGGCTGTGATTCAACTTATGGTTTCTTCCAATACTTCCCTCCCCTAAATAAGAAGCAAAACTTGTTAAAATTAAATAGAGGTGGCTACAAGCTGACATCTGTGTCAATGTGAAGAACAAGGACAAACTTTCCATGGCTCTCTTTTAAGAACAGAAAGGCTGCCTTCTTTTCCTGGAATTTTGAAAGTAGTCTAAAGGCTTACACATGTAGCTTTTCTTTCTAGATGAAAGTGCTACAGTAAAAAGAATCAATGTCCTGTAAAAGAAAAAATAAATGAATAAATAAGTTTTTAATTGGGAAAATATCCAAGACAAAAGCTAGAACTCTATACACACCTTCTAAGATATAATGTTTGATAGTACACTCCATATCATGATGGTATTTTTATACATATATTGCTTACTTTTAAGTAGACATTTTTGTCAGAAATTAAATACCTTTGTGCTAAGTGCTTGTACCTAAGTGCTGCAAGCCTAAATGCTGCTATAAATAGAAGTTATTCTTAGTCATCTGAATAGAAAACTTTACGCTTACACTTTAAAGGCAGGCTGACAAATACAATGTTCCATAGCAGTAACTATGATTGGATCATATCTTATTTTTCAGAACACCTTACAGAGCTACATGAGGCACAGGTGAAGCTGCACTTAAAAAACCCCCTATTTTTCAGTAACAATACATTAGACATTTTTTGGGGGGTGTGGTTTTGGATTTTGTTTGTTTGTTTGTTTTGTTTTGTTTTTTTTGTTTGTGTTGTTTTTTGGGGGGGGGTTGTGGCTTTTTTTGTTTGTTTGCTTGTTTTTTCTACAGTAGTGCAACTGGAGTGGTGAATCATCATGGAATGGAATAAGATTAAATTCAGCTTTTGAATCTGGTAAAGCCAATTGTTCCCGTGTTTTAAACACGCTCATTTGGAGCAAACACTCCAGAAACTCAGTTTTTAATCTGATATATATCCCTATAAGTTACATCTTTGGGTTTTCTTAGTTCTAAGCTGTGATCTGTGTGTTGGGTTGACCTTGGAGACCAGATCTTTACTCAGCCCTTTGCACCCACTCAGCTGTTCTCTTACTGTCCATCCTCAACAGGGCAGGCAGAGGAAATAAGATGAAAAACTCATGGATCAAGATAAAAACAAAAGCTTGTGTGGTGCAGGGGGGTGGGGAATGGGGGTTACAGTCAGTCCATAACAGTTCCTCTTTAATGCTCTCTCCTGCTTCTGAAATTGGGAAGTACAGCAACTGCACCAAAGCTATAATTAATTCTTTTTCGTTAAACAATGTCAATATCATAGCCTTGGCCCAAAATGCCTTTTTTCTTTCCTGCATCCAGGCAGTTATATTAAATCTACATAATTTTATGAGAATTGCCAGTGTCTCTGTGGGTACACAAAAATGACTGCCACTTTTCCATCAGACCATTGTAGTTGTTGTTTAAAAAAAATATTTTAAAAAAATCCTGCAGTAAAACAAGTTAGGTAAAGTTAGGTAATGTTTCTATGAGTTCCATTTGATCACCTCTATTAATTATTTCTCTTTAAAGTCTCTTTTACAACAAATTTCAACTTTTAAATTCAATCTAAGAAACAGGAGTTTTTTGAACTAAATGCGCTAATCTTCAAAACAGAAAGCAGACATGATCCAAGATCAGACTGTAATTTGCCTTACTTTTTCAGCTATAACCACTCAGGGCAAGACTGCCAACATCAATTAAACATTTCTAGGGTAAGGAATAGATCTGGTTAACTTCATTGTGGTCAGAATCTGATTTATTTTGTCGAGTCCATCACAGACTATTCTGTGTTAGTATAGAAGTATATAGCTGTTAGTATAGAAGAAACCAAGAAGGATTTACACCTAACTTTAAGCAAGAAAGTTGTCATAGTTATGTACAAAATACTGTTTGCTAAATGCTTCAGATTTCCTATTGCATTTCCACATATAAGTATTGCTTATTTTAATTTGTAGTCAATATTTTTATTATTTGCTATTAAAAAAATCTATTTTTATACAGAACAGGAAATTTTATGTGCATGTTGAAAATAAATGCATCATTTATTTTTGCATAATTTACTTTTTTGTCTTTATTTTTTTGTCTCTGTTGTGGCCACCAGAAGTAAGTTTCTGGAGATGCAGTGTTGTCAGTACAAAGCAATAGCCATCTTTCAAATCAGACACAGCTTTCACTGACACTGGACAAATCAAGATCAAATCTTCACAGCTCAGCCAAAGCCAGAAGCATAGACATAACTTGAGTTCAGCAGGCTTTGGATCAGGCTCAAATGCCATGTTTTTCCATCTTCATTTTCCTCAGGCAAGCAAGTCCCTGCTTGCAGAAAACCCATCTGGGTCTGTGGTGCAGGAGATGGTTGCAGAAGGTCAAAATGTGAGGAGCCCAGGCTGGTGCAGAAATGTCTTCTAATCCCCAGGAAGCCCCGGGGTACACAGCACAGCTCTACCAGTCTCTCATGCGAAGAAGTTAAAGAAGCTCAGGGCAGTAGCTGAGCAGTGGCTAGAAAGAAGTACAATTGAATCTTCCCTATTTCTCATGGATCAGAAAAAAGATGTTTATTTAGTGTATATGCAGGCAAAAAGACTGCTGGATTCTATTTTAATGTACTTATGTAAAAATTGTATTTGCACATTTTGCAGGTTTATCTGAATTTTTTTTTAAATGCAGACTTCTCTAACATTGAGAACCTTAACAATTTGTACCATTATTAAACAGTTTTTCAGTAGCAAAGCTATAAATATAACAGCAATCTGACAGCAAATATTTTTATTGTGGTGTAGTCACTAAATGAACTACTAAATTGTCAAAAAAAATCATACAAAACTTGGTGTTCAAGAGTCTTGTTAACAACTCAGATTAGGTTCAACCAAAGGTCAGTAAAGCTTTGAGGAGAAATTTACTACTGTTATTGGGCAATTTCTGTATTTTATACATGTATTTTGAAATAACAGAAAGTAGAGAAAATGCCAAAGAACTTAAACAGGAAGTAGGCACCTAAATCTAAAATTTTAATGCTTACTCATCTGTCACTGAAGTGAAAGGAGTTTATACTAAAGCACACCTTACATATAGTATTACTAAACATTTCCAAGTTAGAAATCCTGAACATCATAGCATCTGTCCGATTGTTACTGAAAAACACAATTTAAGAAATAATATAACACAAAAAATGCAATAGAGCCACCTATATACTTCTGTAATGCTTTTGATGAAAGATTGTGAAATGCCTTTAAACAAACCTGACAGGCTGAAGTATCTTTTTGTACAACGAAAATCTGCACTTCGCTTTCCCTACATGCATGAAGGATTGCAAATGTACATTTCTCCTGCTCATGACAGTCACTTAAGCACTAAACTGGAGGCTGTCAGTTAGGTAAAATAATGGTCTGTAACGCTTTCATAGAAATATAGAATGGTTTGTATTGGAAGGGGCCTTAAAGATCGTCTGGTTCCAACCCCCCTCCTGTGGGCAGGGACATCTTTCAAAAGACCAGTTTTTTCAGAGCTCCACCAATATGGCCTTGAACACCTTCAGGGATGGGGCATCTCAGCTTCTCTGGGTAACATGTTCCACATTCTCAACACCCTCACAATACAGATTTTTTCCTAATATCTAACCTAAACATACTTACAGTTTGAATGCATTCTGGCTTGCCCAATCACAACCTGACCTTGCAAAATTTATTTCTCCACCTTTCTTATAGGCTCTATTTGAGTACAGTAAGGCTGGAAGTTGGTCAACCCTAAGCCTTCTCTTTTCCAGGTTGAACAAACATAGTTCTCTCAGCCTTCTCTTTAAAGAACCTGTTGTGTTACCAGAATATGTCAAGATTTACTGAGCCAAGAAAATGAAATACACTATCTTTTTAGCTTAGAGTCGTGACATTTAAGAAGAGATGAAAAATCTTGATTTACTATCTCTTTTCTTCTAATACAATTCATTGTATTAGTTCTGTTTTCTAATGAATCTTAATATGACCAGCTGCCAACAAGACTGTGGACAAAGAGATAAAACCCATCTCCTTCAGTCCCCTTTCCTAAAACACTGACTGGACTTAAAATTTTATCTTCTTAATCAGATAATTTTAAATTATGTGTTCTTTAATAGCAGGAAGAGATAAAGTGTGCTAGAATTATAAAAGGTTTCTAAATTTGGAGCTATGACACTTGTGTAAAGCGAGTAAGACATATTTAACACTGATTTCCTGTGACACAAATGAGACCAAAGCTAACAAGTTGTTTTCAAATCATAGCAATGGGTCTTGAAAGTGAGGCTTCACGTATCCATTTTTACTAGCAGTCTCCAGTGTGGCATAAACTATAAGACACTGGGCTCTTCAGCACTATGCTATATCAATGTGCTGGTAACTCTGGACCCCACTTTCAGGACTATTCCTCTCCTTGTGTAGGAGCCTTTTGTTTCTCACACAGGGTCCTCAATCCCCTTGCATGGATATTTCTGAGTACAGAGGCATCCATGCTCCTGTTCGCACCCAGTAGTTTACAAGTGCTGTACAAACACACGACTGCCACAGCGTATGCCCAGGAGCTGGATTCAGCTGAGTGGTGGGTCAAAAAAGATAAAGTTCATTTTACCAGATATAAGCCTTCAAAAGGCAGGCATAATATGTAGGCGTAACTCATTTAACTGTTAAAGAATGTGCTAGAGGGATCATCACTCTTCATTGACTTTGAAAACTATCCAGGAAAGTTTATGTAGGCTAAAAAGCTAACTTGTAAACAGTCAATCCATTTTGAATTATGCCTCCATACCCACAAGAAGATTAAGCCTTACCATAGAGTCAGTCTGCAAAGTACTCAACCTTGTCATCATTTGGCCTTTTAATCTTTTAAAACTGAGTCCAGAGCAGAAATATTCTGAATACATTCAATTTCAAATACAAAACTTCAATCCATAATTAGTCTTTTTTCCATTTTATTCAATCATCCAGTGATTGTTAAAGCAGAATGGCCTCTGGCTTTTTGAGGCCCCTTAGGCAAATCACATCATGTATCTATAAAATAAAAATGGGCTAGTCATGTCTACTACTAAAAAGATATTTGATATAATGTGCTATGCATTTTATTCAAGCTCACCAGTAAAAGGTACAACATGAAAGCCTGGAAATTACTAGAATGAGACTCTAGCAAGGGAATTTTTTTACATAGTGCATACCACAAAAATATACAATATTGAAGTGAAAATTAAATGCATGTAATGACCATTATTAACTGCCATAATCCATATATATTTTACCTTTGGTCATTTGAATGAATTCAGGTTATTGTACAGATTCAGAACTTTAGTTTAAACTTAGATGGTTTTCTCTGAAACATGTGTTATGTAATTTTGGCCAGTATGAAGAAAATCAGAAAACCTTCTTATTTAGCTTCCTTTATCTCTATTCTGTTTTCAATTTTAACATTAACACCAATCAAAAAGGAAGTTTTTACTAGTAGCTTTGCTGAGGATTCCAGAACTTTAAATATAGTTACTTACAAAACTTAAAACATTTAAAAGAGTCATTTATGTACATCATGGAATACATGTTAATTCAATGCTATATTATACATACGTAAAATTTAGACTTGTAAGTTAACAGTATTGTGGAACAATATCCTTAGCAATTCCTAATGTCTAGAGAAAAACTACTGAAAATGTCATTATTGTGTCTGCATATGTAAAAGTGTAATGAATAGATCCTTTCCATAACTAAAATATGATTTTTACTTCTAAACCAGAACCAGCATTCCAGTGAATCCTGGGGAGAAATATGCATCATTTTTCATCTGTTAATAAAGTGGGACGTGTGGTTAATATTTTTTGCATATTCCACAGAATAAGAAAGACATTTAATATGGGCTTCTATGTCTTAGCACAGATGACTTTGTTGATGCTGAGAGTTGTTCTGTAGGCTAGAATCATTCAGAAAACCTTAAGCATGTGTTTGACAGCAAATGCTTATGTAAAATGATTTAAATAAGATGACAAAACCTATTTAGCAATACTAATGTCTCTGAAATAATGGAACAAATGTTTCTAAATTATATAATTCAAGAGACAGATTGTGTCTGTACAGGAAGAGTAACTGCAACATGTAAAGCACGTGATGAACCAGAATACATCAATACACACAGGTGGGATCCTGGCATATATTCCCATAATCTGTGGGAAGCTGTTCTGACTGCATTGGGAACCATATTGACTAGAATACCCTTTTACAGAGGTTATGAATATCTGAAGGATGAAGCATACAGACAAAGAGAAAGCTTCGTCATTTACACTCATTTTAGTTAGTTTTTAAATGTTAATGAAAATAAAAAAATGTTGTTTGAAGAATATATTGTCATTAAAACAGGTAAATTTAATGAACAAAGAGATTAAAACTCAACCAATCCAAAAAAATTCAGCTGATTCAAAAGACATGTATTACTAAGATTAAATTCAAGCCATCCAAGCCACTGGCCAGAGCCATAATTTAAAGTGGAACTAGTCATTCTTTCTTCACTTCAATTCTTTCCTGCTTTCTCCACAACAGCCTGGAGGACATATTGATCTTCAATCTAAACAAGCCCAAGTCATTGCATCTTTCTTTCTGGACCAGTTCTTTAGACTTTCTGCAATTATTCCTCATCTTTCCTGAAGAATGGTGTAAATTTTGGGAGCTTTATCATGAAAAATTCATAACAGTGAACGTCTGCACAGTTGCTGCTGAGCTTATCCTGTGGGCAGAAGAGAAGTTGAAATTCTTAGTACCAGCAAAGAAGAAGTCTGTACTCGTAACCTAAGTGAAGATGCGCAGCCTAGAGAGCTGTCAAAGGCTACTTTACAGTCAGGGGATAATCAGACAGTTCAGGCAAGAGAGGCTAGAGGGAGGTATCACGTTTAGGTAAGCACCTGCGTTTGATCAACAGACTAGGCTCTGGGCTCCAAGGGCTTTCTTAGCTAACTCTTCACTGACCTTGTGGGATGGTTAGACAACTGGTTTAGACACTTAAATTGGTGTCTCTCAAGTCTAATGTTACATGAATCTTCATTGATTACAAAAAAAAATTTTACAAATTAAAAAAAAAATTAAGTCATGGGGAACTAGTAGAAGGGAAACAGATGAAGGAGGAACATCCTCCTAAAATTATTTTTTTTAGAATACTGTGAAGCCAGAAAGTAATAAAGAGTTTTCCATATTTCTACAATCTTTACATTACAGGAAACTGAAGAACAAAATATATATGCTATTTCTGAATATCCAATACACATATTATTGTAGAGAATAATTACAATATTTCCTTTATTAGTAGAAGCAATCCAAAGTTATTTTACCATAAGTGAATGCCACTCTACATGTGTGACTCTTTGTCTATATCAAGTGTGTGTGTCCATAAAATGGAATATCATAGCTGCGCTCTTTCAAAGTTTTAAGTCATTTCCACTGTCACTACATTGCAGCATATTTGGAACTGAATGTACTTGGAAATTCCTCCAGATAAAAAAGAAATATTTCCTTTGTCAATTGACGCACTTGCACAGAATCAAAACAATTTAAAGACTGCAGTTTTTTTGGGCAATTTTTATATTGTCACCTGATCTGGATAAAGCCATAAAATCAATACAGCTTTTTTCTTTTTTTCTTTTTTTCTTCCTTTTTTTTTTTTTTTGGTGGTATTAAGAAGATTTTGTTTCTATAAGTCTTGCACCTGGTAAAGTCTGGGGGAAGGAGCTTGGAATTTTGACAGATATGAGAAGAGCAAAAACAATTAAAGATTTTAAGGCTGAATGCTTATAAATTAAATAACATTGCATAATATTGTAAAGTAGCTGAAATTTCTTTTCAAAGTTACGCATGCCCTGCCTACTGAAGCATAGGGGATGCTCTGATGTGCGGTGTGAGTGTCCCTGCACTGTGCCCTGCAGCCCACCTTCAGTCATGGAAGCATGAGTAACATTGCAGTTATTGGTTCACAAACCCTAGTTCTTACTTTGTGTTTTCACCTAGAGGAGAATTTCAGATAATGTCATAGAAATGTATAAAGCTTCTGTTATCAACCGCTATGTGATGATTTGCCCATGGATCAGTCATAGCTTTAAGAGCATGTACATTCATTTGGTGTAGTTTTTTCCTTTCAGCTTTGGCTGGCTCACTTTTCCATGCCTGTCCTTTGCCAGGGAACTTTTCTGGAAAGTAAGAAATTTACTCCGGCACAAGGAGAGGGAAACATCCCTTGTACACTTATCCTCTCTGTGTGGCCTCACCTTATTTCTGTGTGGTTTTGTGGTTTTGCTTCTTATTCTTGCCTGAATTAGTCAAAACAGTAATGGAACTGAAGGTATAACTGCATGATTTGCCTGTTAGGCAAATGTGATAGATTACATATTCATTGCAAAGGTAGCTTGGATAATAATATGTGAAGAGGAGAAAACAGTACACTATTTCTAATACATATCTTCTAATATTTGCTATTTATGTGTTCCTGGTATGGTGAAATAATTTAAATATATGGTCCTAGATTCCAGGGCTTTTTAATAGAATTGCTATTATTTATCCTTCTTCTGTGCCACAGGTTTTTTCCTGTCTTTTTTTTTTCTGATAGAAATGTCTGTTTTCTATTTTCCTTTTTTTATAATTCTTAAACTAAAATCAAATGTTACCTATTAAACAGCTACATGAAATGTAGTGATGTAGCATAAGAAGAGACAGAAGATGAATTTGGAGATAGCTATAATATATATCTATAAAAGCTTGGAGATAAGTTTATAAGATAGATAGATAGATAGATGTAGGAGTATATATATTCATTCCTTTCAAAGATGTAGTCATCTTGGAATGAAGATTTTAAGACACTTCATGTTTTATTTATTTATATCATTACCATATTTCATTTGGGTAATGACACCCAAAGTTTTGGGTGTCATTATCCTTAATAGTCTCATGACGTAAGACAAGCTCCATAGTATAGCTGAACTTTATACATCAATCTAGTTTTAACTGTTTAACTCAGATTATAATATTGAAGCAATATATTCTATAGTGTATTCTCAAAAGGTGTTTTGCCTGAATTTAAATTTCAAAAGTTGTAATATATTATATTAAATATTTACAATTTTGGTTCAGCACATGAAGTACTATAAAGTAAAACAAGCACCCAGTAACATGAAGAGTGAGTCTTCCAAAATGCTTTTTATTTGAAGAACCATCTCATAAGATCACAGTCCTGATTCTTTTTTTTTCTAGGCCATTGGACTGTCATTCAAATTGGATATTAAATATTTGTTTAACATTGTTTTCTACTCTGTGTACATACTTAAAAATAATTGCACTTAATCAAAAATCTCTACAGAATACAGCCAAAGTAACACTTGTATTTTGATAAACAACTTACTTTCCTCTATTTGCACTGAAGGGATGAGAGGCAAATGCAGACTTAAAAGAGATATTCACATTCAGTATTTTCCAAGAAACACAATAAATGGAAATTGTTTGAGCAATTGGTAAAAATTACAGACAATTAGTATGGAAATTAATTTGATCAATTAATCAGGAAATCAGTGACATAATGAGTAATCACAGGTTTGAAAATAGTGAGGGAAACAATTAAAGTGACCATAAAATCATAGACAGCCTTTTTGCTTCCCAGCAATACACTTTCAGTAATTCCCCTCCAAACCCCATAAATGCTATATTTATAGAACATCAGTACAATTCTTTTTGTCAGGAAAGAATTTCCACAAATGAGACCCAAGGGACCTGTACTGAATTGCCTTTGCAAGACATTTCCTGTGAACTTAGAAAAGTCCTGACAGCTCTCTGTGAGGATTCCATCTCATACAGCTTTAGGGAGCTATGATAAAGGCTCTACATCACCTGGGCACCCATTATAATCACTAGAGAAAAACTTTTTTTCTTATAGAGCAGATTCATCTGATTTGCTTTAAATATCTACATTGTGAAGAGACAATGTGTCTTTCTCTCAGCCCCCAAAAAAACGTGTGATGAATTCCATTTTACATGTATTTCAGCAACTGCAAAATGAAGAATCCAGTCCTTCCTTTCTTCTCAAAAGAATAATGAGTTTTAAATCTGAAGCACTGTGAATTGAACTGGGTTTATAGATAAATATGAATCTGTGGATGTTGAAAATTAATAGATAGATCTAATTATCTACAAATAATTCTGATATATTGACCCACTAATGAATGACCCATGACATGATAACTTATGTAGCTTAAAGGACAGAATTATAGGACCATAAATAAAAGGAACCTGAAATTCAATCCCAAAAATAAGTGTCTTGAGGTCAGATCTGTTCCTGTTCTTCTACAAATACATTTAAAGTAACTATAGAAGATTAAGACTTGTGGTTTCAATGTCACAATACTGTTGCAACTGACATACTGCTTGTGAAAATTCATAAGAAACCTCAAGATTTTATAAGTGTATCATGGGATGAGAAGAAAATAAGACTGGAAGCATAAAAAAGCAAGCTTGAACTGCAATACTGCTATTTTTTCTTTTTTTCTTTTTATTTCCATTTTGAATTTGCAGTGTCAGCAATGTGTAATATATGATATAACTTTAACCTAGAACTGCTGAAATATGTTTCAGATATTAAAAACACAGCTTTGAAGTTCTTCACACCTTAAAATAGAATTTTGTCAATTCCATTTTTTTCAAGTCATGTCAATATAGGTTTCATGTTCACTACCGGAACTTCATGTTCTTTCTTTCTTCATTTTATGTATTTTCACCAAAAGATGACAAGCATGAATATTTTTACTTTGTAAAAGGCACTGGAATTTAGTCTCTGTATTTCTACATGGAGACAAAAAGTTAATTTGAGCATTCTATTTCTCCCCATGGTTTATAACATGGATAGATTTACCTGTAAAAGGAAATACAGTGTCACATAACCTGAGTTACAAGAAGCTTCTTAGCTTTCTTCTGAGAAATAATCACAGTGCTCTTTCATTGAAATTTATATTCCCTGCAAACCACCAACAGTATTTATAGGAAGCAAAATAAATGAATATCCTGAAATTCCTCAGTTTACCTACCTCACAGATAATCTCCAAGAAGACTTTTTCTATTGGTTGTGAAACCCATGTCAGGAAATTAGTAAAGTTCTCAAGATCACAGAATCATAGAATAGTTTGGGGTAGAAGGAACCTCAAAGAACATCGAGTCCAACCTTCCTGCAATAAGCAGGGACATCTTCAACTAGATTAGGTTGCTCAGAGCGGCATCCAACCTGTCTTTGAATCCTTCCTGGTATGGGACACTCTTTTGGTGTTTTACCACTCTCATTGTAAAAAAATTCTTCCTTATATCTAGCCTAAATCTACCCTATTTTAATTAAAACCTGTTACCTCTTGTCCTATCTTAACAGGTTTTGCTAAGAGGTTTGTCCCCATGTTTCTTACAATCTCCCTTTATGTATGGCAGCACCACAATGAGGTCTTCCTGGAGTCTCCTCCGGGTTGGTCAGCTCAAACTGTCTCAGACTTTCCTCTCAGGAGCAGTGCTCCAGCACTCTCATAATTTCTGTTACTCCCCTCTGGACCCACTCCAAGAGGTCCACCTCTTTCCTGTGCTGAGGAACCCAGAGCTGGATACAGTACAGGTTGTGTCTCAAGAGAGCAGAGTGGAGGAGGAAAATCACCTCCGTTGACCTGCTGGCCATGGTTCTCTTGGCTTTCTGGGCTGCAAGGGCACATTGCAGGCTCATGTCCAACTTCCATTCACCACCATCCCCAAGTCCATCCCAGCAGGGCTGCTCCCAGCCCCTTAAGCCCTAAGCTTTGTCGTGGTTTGACCCTGGCCAAATGCCAGGGACCTACAAGGTCTGCTTTCTATGCTCTCTCCTGCTGCATTTACGCAGAGAGGAATTAAATTAACACAAACACACTGGACTCATGAGTTGAGATGAGGCAGTGATGGAGAGGGGATGCACAAAAAACATGAGCAAACAGGTGAGAGACTTAAGTTGCAAAGTGATTTATTAACCTAACAGAGTTGGAGGATAAATGAGAGGTAAAAATAAGCTTTTAAGACACCATTTCTTCACTCACCCCCCTTCCCTCTTAAGACACTGTTCTTCAGCTCACCCCCTCCCCTCTTTCAAACAACCAGCAGCTCCGGGTGGGGGGCAGGGTATGGGGCTTTTTTTTAGTCAGTCCATCACCACAATTCTTCTGCTACAAACACT
>VZTX01007324.1:225154-239395 GCA_013400915.1 Pardalotus punctatus | reverse complement strand
TCCCCCCATGGTCTTCACCACAGCCAGTAGAGGGTTTTCAGCTCCGGTACCTGGAGCATCTCCTCCCCCATCTTCTCCACTGACCTTGGTGTCTCCATGTTGTTTTCCCTCACATATTTTCACCTCCTCCTCCTCTGGCTACAAAGAAGTGCGTGCACCCATTGTTTTGATTTCTTCTTAAATATGTTTTCACAGAGGCGTAATTAACATCTCCAATTGGCCCAGGTTTGGCCAGCAGCATGTCCATCATCTTCAGAGCCATCAGAGAGTGGCTCTGCTGGACAGGGTGAAAAACGTCCAGAACCTTCACACAGGAGCCATCTTTGTGCCCCTCCCTACCCACTAGCAAAAACTGGGCCTAGTAATACCACCACAACCTGCTAATTAATTTTGTCTCTTTTGGAAGTGACTCAAAGAATCAACAGTCTGAGTTGCTGGTCAAAAGTCTACTCCCAAGACAAAGCTGTGTATTCTGTCCTCCTGGAATAGTGAGAATAATGTAATATGTATATGTATACTTCCTTTTTTCCTACTAGGAAAGTTCAGAGAATTTGGGTTGTTCAGCCTGAAAAAGAGACACCTTAGTGGTGACCTAAATGTGGCCTTCCAGCACCTGAAAGGAGCCTATAAGAAAGACAGAGAGGGACTTTTCCCAAGAGCATGTAGTCAAAGAACAAGGGGAAAGGATTAAAACTGAAAGATAGTAGGTTTAAATTAAGTATTAGGAAAAGCTTCTTTATTGTGAGTGTGGTGAGACACTGGAAAAGGTTTCCCAGAGAAGTTGTGGCTGCTCCATCCCTGGATGTATTCAAGGCTAGGCTGGATGGGGCTTTGATTAACCTGGTCTTGTGGAAGGTGTCCCTGCCCATGGCAGGGGGTTGGAAGTAGATGATCTTTAGGGTTCCTTCCAACCCAAACCATTCTATAATTGTATGATTTGTAGTACTTGAACCATGATACTGTGTCTCTCTGTCCAGTCTACAGAATTTAAGTTGTATTATATACATGCATTTAGTCACAATGAGTGTAAGAAAATGAGACTTACCTTTTTTTCCTGGCCCTTTGTGCCTTAGAATACAGCAATGTATTTGCTATGTAAAAACAAAAATCTCACCATTGATCTTAGGATCTTCAATCTAAAGTTCCGGCTACAAGGATGGACTAATTGTACCCACAATATTCTTCAGATTATTGTCCAGCTTCATTTAAAAACACTCATAACAGAGACATAACAGCATCTCAGACATTGTATTTAATGCTCTGCTACCTTTATTATAAAGCTTCATGTTTGTTTGTTTTTTTAACTTCATTTAATTTTCCCCCATTAAATTTTAAGACCATTATTATTTTGCTATTTCTTTTCTCCTTAGACCATAAATTTAGGTATTTAAAAGATTGTCACCTTGCTTCTTTCATGGTTTTCATTAGGATGACCAGTTCCAGTTCATTCAATCTTTTCATAGAAATCATATTTTCTAGACACTGATAATTTTTTGATGTCGTATCTTTTTCCAGCTGTTCCAAATAATTTTTTAAGTATGGTGAACAAACCTGACAATAGGTATTTAGCTGAGCCCTTTCTGGTTTTGAATAACAGGAAAGATTCCTGTTTGTTGCACATCTGTTTTCTTTGCAAAAGTCTTTAATCACAGTCAGTTTGCCTCTAATATTTCACCAAGTGGTTTGAAAGATTTTTTTTTTAATTTATATGTGAGGTTTATGCATGCATACGTGCTTTAGTATGTCCATATAAGCATGCTTTAGACCATGGATATTTTACATATGCATATTTTAGACAGTGATTTTGACCATGATATTTTCTTTCTTTCAAACCTTGGTTGTTTTACCTTTCATATCAGCAAAAATATTTTCTTCATTGTTGTTAGAGAGTATATGATATCAGATTTAAAGAAATGGTTCAGCACTGTATAGCTGTTTTGTCCTACCTTAACTTCTCTGTAACTAAGGTGAAAAAGACTGGGATTCATTGCTGAAGAATCCAGACTCTATCATAGAGAATGAACCTCATTCACATCTGCTAAGGGTATGTTAACACAAATAATATGTTATGTGCAAATATGTATGGGCAAATATAAACATAAACTTCTATGCAATGAAAGTGAAGTTTTGGAATTCCTGATTTTTTGCTGAATTAAATAAACAAACACATCCTGGAGTTAAACTGTTTATTTTCATTTCCCATCTGCCAATGTACCTTTATGTCATATAATAACTTATTATTTCTGAAGACCATGAGGCTATAGTTTTTTCATGGAAACTGCACAGCTGACACAGCTCTGGGAGACTGAGTCAAATTCTTGTTATTAGAAATCTGAATTCAAACCTTACAATAGGATTTTTTCTGTAAACCAGAGAAAATGTCATTTGCTGTTAGATCGCACGGTAAGCTAACAAGAATGACAGTTAAGCTATTTGCTTTAAGCTGCAAGGAAATGTCTCTGGAGATATTCAGAAAAATGAATGAGCAGTGCTTTTTCTGCTTTGGTCATTTAGGTAAGTTTTAACAAAAGGTCTTGGAAAATAAAGAAGAACCCAATGTAAGTTTATAGCTGCTTATTTTCTTTTCCTATTCAGCTCTGTAAGTCAAAATGGACAAGCAACAAAGATAAACACTTTTTAAAATTTTATTTCTGTCTACCATATTCATATGAACACAATCACTATACAGAGATCAAAGTAAACAAATCCTATCATTTCAGGGACTTTTTTATTCCATATATATTAAAAAGTCCAATTTACATTAAGTCAGTCTTTGATGAAATATTTGTTAAGAGGGTTATCCAGTCTCTACAATGCCTTTGCTAGTATGAATAAGAATATGACCAGTTTTGGAGCAAAATATTAATAATTATGGAAATGTATTAAATCTGCTACTTAAACTCTCAATGACTAGTTCAGGAATAACAAATTTTTAATATTTCCTTTATTATAAAAAATTATATGGCCTGGTCCTGCACTTTCTCAGGTTCTGTACCCTATTTAATTTTTTAACTTTTGTTAAAACCATTTAGACGTTTAAATTTTTAGAACAGAGGACCCTTAGGTAATTTTTTTTCTTTCTTTTTATTTTGCATCTTGCACAGTGTCCAGTTAGAATTATTGCTTTTCTTTCCACTAAACTCCATCCCATATATATGCAAAGAAGTAGGTCTTCATCTAAATAAGGCAAAGCCCAGTATTGTTTGAAAATTGAAGTTCTAGGAGCAAATCTAGATAAACAGTACAAACTAAAGGGAAATACAGGTTTTTTATTTCTTAAAAAATAATCTTGGTAATTTAAAAATTAGGATGTATAACAGGGAAAATATTCTTGCTCTGGAAAAAAAATTGGAAACCATTAAATTCTAATTCACAAAGAAATACCACCATAGAAAACCCACATTTTAAACTAAATGAAACAATTAATGAAAATGCAAAAGAAAAAGCTGTATGCCTTATGAACCAATGCTTTTTCAGAAAGATTATTGTAAATTGCGCTCTTTTAATTAAAATGGTACAGAATATGACATTTTCAACCTTCATTCACTTTTGCTGATGAGAGGTTGTTAAAGAGATAATATAAAATCAGTCTGCCTAAATATTATCTTGGTGTTTAAACCTTACCTTTTGTTTTTGCTTTATATGAATTACTCAGTTCTATTGATGACATATCTGACTGTCTACTTCACCAGAAAGTTTTGTGAAAGTGTCTACTCAAACTTTGTTAGAGGCAAAAAAGTGTACATCATAAGCACAGAGCCGAGAATTTATTGTTATTTCAATTAATGTTTAGCTGTCCAAATCAACTAATGCAGGAAATCCTTGCTAATAATGCAGGTTTATTTTCAAAGCAAGTAGAGGTCCCAGCATCAGCAGCTGGAGGGGCTATAGCTTTCTGGATCTAGTGAGGGTCCATTGGAACCTGTACTAATTTTATGGGGTGTTGGGATTTCATCTTTGATAATACACCTAATACGCACTACAAACCATGCAAAAAGTATTTAATAAGTCACGTTTCTGTCATACAAAAATTCAAACCTTTTACTGAAGATGGAATTACTTATTGAACTTCCTGAATTTGAAGCTTAACCTGTTGATGGGCCAGGATAGTTGTGTATTCCAGGGCATGTTTAATAGGAATGATTGGCAAACACATGTAATGGCTGCTGGAGTGGAAAATCTGATTCATCACTACAACCACAGCTTAACAAACATTAATAGATAAATGGATAGAAAAGCACACAAACCTCTGCCACTGATATATGTTAGCAGTGCACTTTTTTTTCCTCCCCTCACATTTTTGCTCCTATTTTGCTGCTGAAAACAGGAAAAATATTCTCCTTAAGAAAAGTTTTACAGGCAAAGCTGAAGACTCGATCAGAGGATGATGTTTAAATAGCAAAGAAGAAATAATTATGCAACATTAATATATTACACAGCTTTCAAGTACTCCACAGCAGTTCATCTTAAAAAAATATATATTAAAAAGAAATATATATATTTATTCCTGCATATCAAGGAAAAATTAGTAGGTTTTTATTACTTAGATACCTAAAAAGAAGAAAAGAAAATTAAAAATTTAGGAACAAAAAATCAAACCCACCAAAACCTGAGGAAATAGGATGAGAACTTACACAGAGGATGACTTTATATTTTTCCTAAATATATTAATAACAACAACTGCCAAAAAAAAAAAACTAAACAAACATTTCTCAGTAGTTACCACGTCCTGTTTTCTTACATTCATGAATTTATCTCTAAGCTAGTTAGAAGAGAGTTAAAGTAAGAGATCTTGATCTATCTCTAAAAATTTTTCCAGGCTGTGGTAATCAGTTCCTTAACTCTTTCATCTACCATTAAGTACATGGTACAATTTATCTCCTTCAAAATCTTCTTTAGTAGACTGGAATAATCATCAGCAATTAATCCAAAAGCAGCTCCTGCAGATGCTCGCAGGGCTGGCTGTCAGTTGGCGTGAGACATCCTGGTCAGGCATGCATTTTAAAAGTCTGGCACCCAAACCTGGCAATTTGTATTCTTATGCTAGGTTAATGAGAACTGATAATCTTAGTATGCTACCCAAATAAGCTGTTGTACTTTACACACACTAGGTCAAATAAAAAAGTCTGAACTTCAAATTTGCTAAGGGTTGTATGAAAACAGGAAGTAAAATAGCAAAATATTATTAAAAGTTGTTCATAAATATGTTCGACTCTAAGAAGTGCAAAAATATATAATTCCTAATGCAAAGCATTCAATTTAATTTTACCTGACCGAAGTTATTCTGTAACACATACTGAAACTCATATCAGAACTTTCACAATAATCTACCATCTTGCAATTTGTATTTCCCATACTCTTATAACTTTTGTGTAACCAGGCCTTCCAGCAATCAAGCTAGATGGAAAATTTTAAAGATATAATGGAAGTTGTTGAATAAACTTTACCAAGGGGGATAAAAAAAACTGTAGGCTCATCTCTTGCAATTTATATAGGTTTCAATGAAAAATTAGAGGTCAGTAATATCAAAACATAACAGTCTGACAAACTGAAATATTTAATTATTGACAGCTGTGTTCAGCTGAAAAAAGTGTGTGTTAGTTTGGGAAAAAAATTATTTTCTGTGTGAAATACTGAGGGTTTGGAAAGCATTTTTTTTTTCCACCAAGCTCTACTTTGATGGAAAATTCCCAGGCAAATTTGGATGCAATTCTTTTTCTAACCCCTCCTCATAGAAATATTTCTTTACTTGTTTATAATGTATTTTTTACCCCAAAAGAGAAAGGAACCAAAATAATGAGTAAGTTTATTAGGACCCTCCATATCTGTGTTTAAAAAGCCCACTATAGAGAGCATTGGTCAGTGGTGAACAACAAATACTTGGACAGTTGCTACCTAAAACCCCAGAACTTAAATTTATCCAAGCTATAAAACTTTACATACATTAAAAAAAACAAAAAAAACCAAAAAAAAAAAATATATACAATAGGTTATGCAGAGATAGCAATGGATAAATACTTGAAATATTTCAGTGATTTTTCTTTACTTTTTAAAAAAAATTTCTTAAGGACATTTCTTTTTGTGATTTGTGGTGGATTTTTCATGGCGTTTTGGTTTTTGTTTTTTCATTTTTTTTTTTAAAATTAAAACACTGCTTATGATTTTCAGTCCTCTTTTGGATTTGCCATTTTAGAAATGAGACTGAGGATTCACTGCAGTGGTAAGAGAATTCAACATATAACTGTATTAAATCAGTTATTTTCCATAACTTGTTTAGGCATTTCTTGTCTGAAAAAACATTCATTCAGGAATAAACCTTTCATATCTTTGTGGCAGTGCATTTTCCAATTTAAATAGAAAACAACCACATTTTTTATTGAAGTTCATTGGCAAAGAATTACATTATTTATGTCCAATTTTCTGTCTTTAAATTGTAGGAAAAAGAAGCATTTTTGTTTCTATTTCGGCAAAACTTTTGAACTCTTATGTTCATGTTTAATCTCAAACTAGCAGTTTCTCCATTGAATTTTTATGGATGATTATCTGTGATTATTGAAATCCCTCACTTCCTCTGCAGGTGGCTAAACAATTGGTCTGGTAACAACACATCCATGTTTGTACTGTCTTTCAGAGGTTTAATTTACAAGATTAATATATAACAGACCTATCAAAAGAATACAAATTATATGCATTTCTATTTAAAAAGACTCTTAGCAAAGTTAAGATACCACTTATAGACATAATTAGGTCTGAGAAATTTGGTTGCCACAAGATATGAAAATACGTTATATGCATACAAGCGCATATAATGAAGTTACTAACAGACATACTAGGACAAATCAGAGATCCACTTAGTATCCAGTCTTCAAAAATAGCTAAATTATATACCTAAATTGTATAAGAAAATTGGAAATATAATTGCATAAATTTTTACTCTAAATCTGTATGGAAGTATCTGGTTTCAGGTATCAGCATACCACAGAAGGATTTTGAAAAGGCTGATTACTAATTAGCATGAAGCACTGCACTTAGACCAAGGAGTCTTGTTCCAAGTGATGTTTCATAATTTGAAAGAGTCAAATCAGAATCTTATGTAAAAATATTTTTAATTTAAAATATCCATTACTCATATACTGCTTTAAAATTTGGCTTTTTGACATTCAGAATATATTAATTACTTTTAAAATTTGCAAGAACCTTTGAAAAACTAATAGTGTTGCCTTTGAAATGTGTGAAGAATTACACCAGCAGTATGTCAAGAAAACAACAATCATTAATTCAACTAGTACAGAAATAGATCACTCAAAAGTTTCATATAGTTTCAGCATTTTATTTAGAAATTTGAAGTAATCTATTATGGAAATAAATGCTCTTAATAATAAACTTAGGTAGCCACAGTTCACCCTCACACCATTATCAGAGAAGTGCTGTTTAATTTGATGCAACATTTATATTACTGCATCTCTCTATCTTATAAGAGTTATGTGAAAAGCTTTTATTTCATGATAGTGTTTGGTGAATATTGCCTTTTTCCTTAATTTCATATTCATGAAGCCTGTGTATAGAAAAAAACAAGAAAACAAAAACAAAACAAAAAAAAACCTTGTAGATTATTTTGCCCTAAAAAAATGTTCTGCAGAATCATATTAGATAGATATGATATTGTCCCTGGAAGGGATCTCTGGAGGCTGTCTAGTCCACCCTCCTGCTCCAAAGGGCTGAGGTTCCATGGATACTTTAGGTACCGTATCTCAGTGCTGCACAAGTGAAGAAAGTTTTCTTATTATTTAAATGCCTTTTAAGTGTCTCCTGTTCATATTTACCTTTATAACCCACACCGTGATCTTCTTAACATACTTAACTTTTAGAAAAAATGAGGGGAAGAAACAGATACACCTTTTACTTTTTCAGGAGGCTGTGTCATGGGAACGTTCAGAAAAATTTTTGTGAGGTATTTTTTAACATATGGTCAGGTCTTATAGTTAAGAACAGGTGCTAGTCTTGTCTACTTCCAGCTAACACTGTTTGGAAAATGACTTGGTGCAACAACACCCCAATGTTTTTACAAGTACTTTTTTTTCTATATGTATCTGTGCAGACAAAACCATCGACTTCTAAGATGCTACTGCATCACTCTATATCCAAAGGACAAAATTCCATAGCTTTAATGGCCTTGGATCAGGACATTAACCAAAAATTCAGAGGGAATTATTTTCCTTATACGACTGCTTTCATATAGAAAAATAAAAAGGCTTCTGTATTTTCTGTAGTTATTTTTATGAATAAAAATAATCATGGAATCTGAGCCTGCAAGAAATCCAACAACAGATGACATTTCAGTCCTTAGAGCCTATAATAAACAATTACTTTAAAATCTATAGAATAAGATTCAACCTTCATAATATCATGTATGGGAGCATTAAGATAGCTATCCTCAGCATAACATTTCCCTTCTGGAAACCCGAATGTCAACAGACCGCAACACAACCTCCCCCCTATCTCTCCTGAAGTGATATATTACTTAAAGACACTTGCATAACACGAGGCAATTAAAATCTCCAAATATTAATCTTCATTTCATTATTATTTCGTGGAAACATTTGCCTTTTTTGAACAATGGCATCTAAATGCTACATTTCAGATTCAGTGATATTTTACGTTCGTTCTTAAGTCATGTGATACAACACTGTGAAACACTGAACACCTCCAGTAAGATGAGAAAAACAATCTAAGTCTTTAATGGTTGCTCATGAACCTTTCCTCTGTAAAACACAATGGATGTTTTTCACTCTCCTCCAAGTACCCAAAAATCCAGGATGTCTGGATTCCCACAAACTAGCCCAGAATCAGCAGCTGGGAATCTTGCACCTTATCAAGTTTTATAAATATTTGAGATCTCTGGAGTCTGATTTAACATATATATCTAAAGGATATTTGACACACAAGATCTTTTTAAAACTGCAGTGGCAAAAGCTTTCCACTTAGAAAAGAGCATGCCTGCATAGTCTACCAATCAGACCAAGTCCTTCTATTTTCCATGCCATATGAGATGTATAAACATACTGTGCTGTAGGGATGGGAATCCATGATATTCTACTCTCCAAAAAAGGTATATAACAAAGATATAAAATAATTTGTCTATTTCGGTCTCCTTGCCCAGGAATTTTTTTTTTTTTTTTTTTTTTTTTCTTTTTGGCACAGTACACTACACTATTTCAGTAGGGAACAAATGAAGAGAAGTAGCCAATTATGTTTGAAAGCATTGTTTTTGTTAATGTGCCTCAGATTGGAACTGCTTAATATGCATTTAAAACAAATATGTGTCATTATGGATGAGCTATGTTGGCTTTGAATTTTAAAAAATGTAAAAATTTTGATATCTCTTAATTTAAAACTAAATATAATATTATGTTTTATGAGCTGACAAAATAAATTTCCAGGTTTCCTTTAAAGTGCAAGTTTATGCTAGCATGCTATAAGATTTCTTCATGTATAAAAGGTTTCAGATTTCTTTCTGTTTGAAAAACTAATTATATACTCTTCTGTAGTTTATTTGGTGAATAATCACAACTAAAAAAAATTAAAAATTCTCAATTTGTAAAACAAATTATCTGAAAATGAAATCATCTGGATGAATGTTTCTATAAAAACAAACAGCTGATGCTACAAAAAATAACATTTCTCCTTGAA
The DNA here is from genome assembly GCA_013400915.1 of Pardalotus punctatus. Classification (NCBI taxonomy): domain Eukaryota; kingdom Metazoa; phylum Chordata; class Aves; order Passeriformes; family Pardalotidae; genus Pardalotus; species Pardalotus punctatus. Next base: position 229,705 of record VZTX01007324.1, on the reverse strand, counting down.
ACATGAAACCATATTGTTTCTTCTTTTCTGTATTCCACCATTCCATTGCATTCCATAAGCTATAAATAAAAATCAAGTCAAAGTTGTCCTTCCAGTAGTAATATTTCACATACTGTGAATGTTTTGAAGTTAATGTCTTAGAATATTAAACTTTGGTAAATGTTTTATGAAATGTGCTGTGTGCATGTACTTGCACTCCATCTTGGTGAAGCTAAATAACTAAAAAAAAATTCTTCATCACATCTTTCTTTCATAGAGCTGAGCAGCATCTGGCCTTTTATGTATTTCCTCGAGGTTAGCTGCTTTCCATTACACTGTGGCTCTTCAGAATTTGTTGTGTTGTGTCAAAAGCCAAGGAGTTGACTGTAAGGAGATGTGCAGGAAAGAAAGCACCATGCTTTATCTTTTCAGTGTGGAGATTAACTTCCCAGAATTGATTCCAGTTACAGTCCACTTCTGTTTCAAGGAACAAAAGGATTTGATATTAGCTCCTAGAAAAATATCAAGAATATAATAAACTTCAGAAAACTGGAAAAAAACAAAACAAAAAACCCAAAAAAACAGTAATCCCCAATGCTGCAGCAATCATCAGGTCCCAGGGGAACTGTATACACTGTATACAGAAGCAATGTATACACTGAAAAACCTCTCCAAGGAACAGATTTCAATTGCAACAGTAGATTGTTATGCCAGAGGGCAGTCTGTGTCTGGGTGTGAAATTCATTAATGGAAATACACAGATATTCTGTGTAGAGGAGCACAACAGAGGACAAATGTGCCAGTCTTAAACTTCTGAACTATTGAATTAAGACAAGTGCTGGATTGGTCTTTAACCTCATGATGATTTCAGTGCATCTACAGGAAACTTGCAGATTGTTTTGGTTTGACTAATAAAGTATATTGCTGTAGACAACAACATTCTCAGAATGATTATCCAGAATTCCTTCTAGTGACTTTGAGATTCAGTCTCCATTTTACCCATGGCACTATTACTTTATTTTATTTTACTTTGTGAAATAATGTCTTATTTGTCGTAAATACCATTTTTTATTAACATACAAGGAATGGATCTCTCTAAGATAGTGTGGTTTACCGTACTGATCAAACTTATTTCTTCAGTTTACCATATGATAAAATTAGTAATCTCTTTGTAAGTAAGTCAGTGGTATATGGTAAACATCTTCCATTTGGAGTAATACAGGGAACATTTTTGTCAGGCAAAGAGGGGCTGAAACCTACTCCTCAAATTCCAATGAGAGAAATCATGACTGCAAGTTTAAAAGGATTATATTAAAATCTGATAGGTTTGACACATCACTGAAAGTAAGTAAAAACTAATTTTCAGTCTGGAAGAGATGATGGAAAGGTTGATCTGTAATTCAAATGGAAAAGAATGTGTAAAAATATTAGGCCATTTCTGGATAGGCGAATACTGGACTTTGTGTGAAAATTCATGGCTTTTTGGATAGGTTTTTTTAAGTGTGGGGCAGGCTTTTATTTCTTTTAAAAAGCTTGGAGATGCATCACTGCAGGCAATATAATCAAGTACCAGTACTAAAAGTCTGTGTGAAAATTACCTGTAGCAGAAAGAAAAAGAAAGATAAACACATTTGTCTTTTATGAAGTTGAAAAGATAAGTACTGTTTAAAATAAAAAAAGTGCAATAAATTGTTTAAATATGTTTATTTAGGGAAGAGGTCTGTAGTGTTACTTAATCTACTTTCTTCACTCAAATGTGAGGCAAAAAATGGTAGTGTTGGTTACCTTAAGGTACCCTAGCAGCAATATCATAGCTGCCACTTACACCAGCGTGCTTGACAAAGCACTGTTCTCGCACTCAATTAAACTATCATGCTGACAGGAGAAAAATGGATCCACTTTGTTGCAGACTGTCAAACATGCTTTGCCTTCCAACCTCCATTATTGTAACTAAGTAAAAATGTATCAAACCACTGAACTGTGCCTGTCACTGAAAAAAAATAAATATATATATTACAATAGGGTTTTAACAAGAAAATTTATGAATACCCTTCCCAAATTTCTGTAAACATCAATAATATGAAAAACACATTTCCAGTTGTTTTAATACTCCAAGGAACTTTTAGAAATAGGTATCACATCCTTCTTTCTTATATGATGCCTTCCTTATGTCATGATTTTATTTTTATCAGCACTCAATGATTTTCTTCAGCTGGGGAATAATCATATAAGGAGAAATTTTTGTCCTTTTCTGTTATGGCAGTGTAAACTTTCCTCATATTTGGAAAAACCACTGTCTGAATGTAAGGCAATAGGCAGATCCCTCTCTTCTCTTTATACAGACTCTCATTATGGGACAGTCCAGTAGGCAATGTCATGATAGGAAAGTGGACAGCGAGCCACATCCTAGTGATTCCTGGATACTGCCAAACCACTGGTGGTACAGACAGCCACAGACCTCAGCTGTCCTTATATAGTGAAAGGCATGAATGTCCCTGCTGAAGGAAAGCTAAATTGTAAAGGTCTCTTTAACCCTGGTGAGTGAGGCTCCAATACAGCTGTGTAACTGACTTGCTTTGACATTAATTTAGCTCACTCCTCTTTCTGATGCTTTGAGACTGCAGGGAAGAAGAATGTTTGCCACACAGTTGTCCTCAGCATTCTGCCAAGTAACTGTTAACAGCTAAGCAAAGTGACATCTGTGCATGTGGCAATTGTCTTTAGTCTGAAGCTATTTCTCTTAAATCTAAGCCTGAGGGCTTGAATCATCATTTCCCTGTGTCTTGCCAATTGCAGGGTGTTATTTTTACCCACATTTTTTATTTGGAAATAACTACTGAAATCAAAGACACTGAAATAATAAACTGTTATCTAGTAACGTCTAAATTTTTAGTCTTTTTTTTTTTTCTACACTAATTAGGGATCTCTGAGAATTTGAAAAAGTATAATTTAGTGGGGCTGATTCAGTATTCAAAGCTTGCTAATGTTATTTCCATTTAACAAATTCAATTTTTAACTGCATTTTAATTATTTCATATAATAAAATTATGTGAAACTTTTTCCTGTGTGAAAATACATTTTTTAAATGGAGACATCTAGTGTGATTTTGATGCTCTAAATCATCCCACCTGCATTCCAGTTGCTCCTCCAGGTCCAGGCATGGGTTTCCAGAGGATCTATGGCATGTCCATGAAGCATATTCACATGGGCTTGAATATGCAAGTATATCTAAAATAATATTTTATAACTAATTTAACCCAAAGTTATTGCAACTGCATTTTCCCTTTTGTCTCACCCTTACCTGCAAAAGCAATAATTACCATTGTCTTTCCTTGTCCAGAATAAAGATAACAATGCAACAAATATGTTATGACCACATTTACTCTTCCTAATCTTCCAAAATAGACAGGTTTTCTGAATAAATTATTCTCAGATATAGAAAGAGGAAATAATACCTATTCTCTAATAACTGAAATTTTGATTTTTGTAAGCCAACAATTTTTACTTCCATAACAAACTGATAACACCTCAAAAATATTAATAAGGAAATTGATCTGTTAACAGAGACAAAATGTGGCCAGATCCTCAAACTACAGAAATTAGTAGAGCACCATAAAAGTTGTTATCTCTATGCAAATTTGAAAGAACTGAGAATCTGAATTTCATATGTAATATAGGAAATATCTGCCAGAAACTCATGTAGAAGAATATGAAGAACTCTCATTTGTATATACAAATAGGTAAGACATGAACAGTATTTTGAACTAAAGAATATATCTTTTTACTTTGAGTTTATCAAGACTTCAAGGCTAAATTTAGCATACATACGTATACATGTAGTAATTAAGCTGATTTTTCACTTTACAAATAGGAATTAGGAAAAAAAAACCTCATGCATAGTCAGTTTACAAAAGATTTGCTTAGAGGAAGATAAATGCAGGTCAGAAATTGTGTTTTGGCACCATATTAGTCATGCACAGAAATTCAATGGCCTTGCTGCACTCAGGATAAGATGCTTCTGTCCACATGACAAGAGTGAGAATCATTGTGTTTAATTCCCAAATAGTTTTAAACTTGTGCATGCAGAAGTTGCTGCCTTCTTTAAAAAGTGACCTTTAAGAAAAAGACATTAAAAAACCTCTTTATTTCTTTTTCATTAATAGAGAGCAGTTCCTTGATTAGCTTGAAATCAGCCAGGAATAAGCTTTTTGTTTTCTTGTGAGTTGGAAAAAAAAATACAAAATTATACAGAATAAATAGTAAATATAAATCTAACGAGAATTCATTGCAAAAATAAACCTGCAGTGTTCTATGTTTTTTAACCTATTTTTCCCACAACACCTTATTTTCTTCTAATTTCAGAAAATATATTTTTGTACAAATAGCTAAATACTATCATTCTTCCTCATGTGTATATTGTTGTAGTTATTCTGTCTGAGTGTTGCTTTTAGGTAGGGCTGGAAAAGACCTATATTTGCACTTGGAAATTCCTAGCCACAGCAAACTCATTTTTTAAAGAATATTTAAAGCCAGCACAGAAGTTATTTATATACAGATGTGTATATATATATA
>VZTX01007324.1:182320-225090 GCA_013400915.1 Pardalotus punctatus | reverse complement strand
TTATTAAACACAGTAACACATTTACAGCTGATTCTCAGTAGCTTTTCAAATTGCCCAGGATTATGAGTTGAAACACCAGTGATGCACAATATTTTATAGCAGCAGCTCAAAAAAAGATTGTCCAAACTTAGGTAAAGCTATCAGATAGGGAAAGTAGCAAAAGGCTTGCAGTTTTTTTCGTTGAAGATGTTGGGTAAACATAGTTACATATTTTTCCTTCCACATACTGATACAGAATGCACATGAAGTTCCGTGTAAAATACTTAAATATTTGCAGGCTCTGGGTGAATACACAAAAATATTTAATCTTTTTTTTTTCTTTTTAACTTGCATTTAGTGTGACAACATTTCAACTCCTTCCATATTTGTTAGAAAGGTATGTTAGGTGTAGTTGTAGACAGTGGTCATGTATGCAGTGCACGTACTAACCTAACAAATACACTCTAACATTATAAATGCAAACACAGGTGTTGGGTTTTTCTTTTTTTGGTCTTTTTGTGGTTCTTCTGTTTTTGTTTTTTTTTAAAGGAATCTAATTAAATGGAGGGAAAAAAGAAGGAGTAAAGGTAATGAATATATTTTTCCTAGATTGGTAAACAGAGAACAGAACAGAGACGGCCATACACACCTTTTTAAAATTATGAGGAATAGTGCAATAAGCAATCTTCCTCCCACAGTTCAATCACACAAAATTCTTGTTTAACTTGGGGTGTAACATATTGCCTGCACACAACCCCATGGCTTCCCACAGTGATCCCTGAGTTTTTCTTTGCTAGGATTACTGCTGTGCTTAAGTTCTGACTGTTGACATGTTATTATAAGGCACTTTTATTTACAATGGTTCTACCTTAAAATAAAATTACAGAAATTCGGCCTGAGCCCAACATATTATCACTTCATGTTTGCTGCTCCAGGACTTCCAGATAGTCAGGCTCAGCATGTAAATTAGTCTTGAGTTCAAAATACTCATTTTTAGTTTGTTCTAGGAAAACCTTTCTTGGCCTAGAGTACATGAGTGTCTCCATTAGCTGCAGCTCTTCATGTGTTCCAGGATAACGAACTTCCATGTCAGGCTGAAGCTGGACAATATTTTTTCTTAGGTACTCTGTGATCCCTAGTTGCTGCAGTTCTCTCTCTTTTTCAAGAATGTTTCTATACAAGCAGCTAGCATCCTGAAAAGACAGAAATTCAGCAGATTGATCTGTAGCCTTGTATTTGACATTTGGACCTGTAAGTGGTGAACTGTTTTCTCTTTCCAGGAGACTTCGGCGAAGATATTTGGAATCATTAGCTTCCTTCTCACTTCCCTCCTCCTGTTGCTGCTCAGTATGCTTGGGGCTGAAGGATGGGCTGTGGTAGACCTGAACCATAGGGGTAACTATTCGCTGCTCATAGAGGGTGGCAGCTGGGCGCTCCGTGGTGTGGTGTGTTGTCTTATGCCCATACACGCTGTACTGAAGGTGAACTGGGCTGCTGTCCCTCACTTGTTCATCCACTTGTTTCTTTTTGCATCTCCGGCGCCGGTGCAGAACAAGAACAACTATTCCTGCTGCACAAAACACAATAGTTATAAACACAATGAGCAGTCCTAATATTAGAACAGAAAGTGGGACAGCATCTGTAAGGGACCGCAGGATGGTGTCTGCGGTGTTGACAGTAGGAGAAGAAGTTGTCACCACAACAAAACTGGCATGAGTTGGTAGGGCAGGGCTGTTTATTAAACCTGGACACAAGACTTCACTGTTTAGGGATTTCAATTCCTTTTTTGCTAGATGCCCTGGAGATTTACAAAAAATATCACCCATCATGGTATTCTTACTCAGTTTTTGTATCCATTTTTGCAGTCCAACTGAATCACAGGTACAGTCCCAAGGATTGTCTTCAAGTTCAATTTGTACCAGCATATCCAGTTCATCCAAGACATTGCTCACAGGCAAATGAGCAAATTGGTTTGTTTTCAGATTCAATCTGGTGAGGGGAACACCTGAAAAGATATGGGGTGGCAAAGCCTGTAGAAGGTTGTTATTTAGATAGAGGACTTTCAGTTTTGGCATTGCATTAAATGTGCCTGGCAAAACTTCTTTGATGGCATTATATTCAAGGTACAAATATTCAAGGTGCTGAAGGCCAAGGAAGAGATTCTGACTTAGCTTTGTAAGATGGTTGCCATTGAGATATAATTTCTGTAATCTAGTCAGATTCATAAAGGAACCTTCCTCAAGGATCTCAATGCGATTGTTCCCCAGGTGAAGCATTTCCAGGCTGGCATAGTCCACAAGATCTGATTTCAATAACGTCTGAATAATGTTTCCAGCTAGAATAAGCTTTTTAGGATTTGGAGGAGGGGGTCCTATATCAGACAAGCTTTCAATATTTCGCTCCTGGCAGTGCATAAGAACTCCTGAGAGCATATGGCTGGTGCAGTGACAAGGGACAGGACAAGAGATTCCTGGAAATGTAGTAGGTTTGGAAGTATGAAATACTAAGCTTGGTTCTTTAGTAGGAGCTTTCAGGAGAGGAATCACCTTAGTCAATAGGAGACTATCACTGATAGAGGTGGTTACAGCCAAGGGCAGTGACCCTGAAGGATCTTCAAGTTCATTGACAGGATGAGTGGGACAAAGTGATTCTTTTTTCAACCGGCTTAATATGCTGCCTTTGATAACTGAAGGACTGTTGCATACAACATCACCTATTATGGACTGAGGAGGCATGTTTTCTAGCCATATCTTCAGCTGTAACAAATCACAGTTACAGGCCCATTTATTATCTTCCAACTGAAGATCTAGTATTCTACCAATGTGTTCCAAAAAGCCAACATAGGGCAGCGTCTGCAACTGGTTTCCACGCAGATCTAAATGGGTCAATGGCACAAAACGAAATATGTTTGGAGGAAGATACTCAATGGCATTATCATTCAAAATAAGCACTTTAAGCCTGTTGAGCTTGCTAAAGGCACTTGCTTCAATCACTGTGATGAAATTGTTGTCTGCTTGAAGAAACTCCAAATTTTCCAATCCATTAAACGTATCTTCTTTAAGTGTTTCTAAAGAATTGTGATTGATATGAAGTTGCTTAAGAAGGCTGAGACCATTGAAAGCCCCAGGCTCAATATCTGCAATATTGTTAAAACCAAGATGTAGAGAAATAGCATTAACAAGGCCAGCAAAATCATTCATGTGTAACATACTCAGACCGTTGTTCAACAGATTAAGATGGAAAGGCCGTGATGGTGGGACAGTTATTTCTGATATCATCTTGATGTCTCTTTTGTCACAGTTGATAATTATGGTATCATCCTTTTCTTCACAAGAACACAGACTCTGACAAGATCCTCTGACTGAAGAAAAAGAAGACTGTGACTGGAAAGGATCAGATGCAATCACAACTGAATATAGAATAAAAATCCAAAGCTTCATCTTGTCCAGCAGATTCTATTTAAAAAAGAAAAAAAAAAAAGTAATAGAGAAATTATTTCACAAGGTTTGGGTCATTTTTTGGGGTTTTTTTGGTTTCTTTTTATTTTCTCCCTGGGGCAAGAGCAAGGAAAAAACATTCCTAATGCTTGTCATTAAGTTACCTCACCTCCCAAACAATATCATATTCTGCAAAATGTTTGAATTCTTTTCTAATTAGATAATATATATTTAGTTTAATGTACTGACTGAATAAACAAGTCATAAAGGGAAAGCTTCAGTGCTTTCATCCTGATACCCAAAGTAGGTAATAATCAGGAGTGTGCTGCCTTTATTTATATACTGTATAGACTGCCAGTGGACAGCAGTAGTAAGTTACTGTCCCAAACAACTTATATCAAAGCTAATATAATATTTTGAATTGTTGCTTTGTGTCACCACATAGCACTTCAAATTTTGAGAGTACCTTGCTAAGATTAACTTAATGTTATCCAGCTGCTGAAGAGAAGAAATAAGATTTGGTTTGGTTCAACAATGTATTGTGAGCAAAAACCCATTCAGTCAGGATGCAGGGAATCTCTCTTTGGTTTTATATCATGTATGGAAATCAAAAGGTATTTCCTCTGAAACCCTTGTACCCACAAAATGAAAAGGTAGTAGATAAAATAATTGTTTTTCTTTACTTAATTTTTAATGCATATGTTGTAGTTTGTGGATATTTAGTGAAAGAGTAACCACAGCACACAGCAGTGCAATATTTACATATAACATACACATAAAAAATTTGTGTACACAAAGTAAAAGAGAACTGACAATGCAGTATATGTCAGAAGAAACAAGGAAGAAAGGACAAACTTTTTTTGAGATTAATATTATACTCCTTCCAATGATTATAATCATCAATTACCACAGTGAAATGTATATGGAACTCACTGTGCTCTACAAATTAAAAATTATCACCAGTATAAACTGTATGTTATGTGACATAGCTATCACCTTTCAAGCTGATCTTGAACTTTGAAATACCTGATAAATACTTCATTACAGTACAGCTGTGGAGTCACAAGGAAAATTTAGATTTTTTAATCAGTCATTTAATATTGGTTTGAATTAATTTGTCCTACAGTCTTTCTGAAGATTCTCTGTTTCCTTCTGTCAAGGCTGCCTAATTAGCAAGACCAATGGTAACTCTTGATATATAATAAGGTAGAGTGAAATCACTGTTTATAATCTTAAATGAAGTATTTTCACATTTTCTAAAATAATAATAATAATAATAATATTAATAATAATAATAATAATAATAATAATAATAATAATAACAACAATAACAAAAACTCCCTAAAAGTCAATGGAAGATTTAAAAACCAGCAATGTTTATGTGGTGCGCTATTTATTTGAGGACTGAACTAAGAATATTCTTAAGTAATCCATCTAATAAAGGTCACGATCTTTCAAACTAAGCTATTGAAACATGAAGTACAGAATGTCACTACACAACCAGATGTGTTAATTTCTGAAAGATTAGAACCTTTCACAAGGATCAATTTAATTACATGCATGAATGTTTTTATAGTGTGGTCATATGATTTGGCATCTCATCAATGCATATTTTAAATATCATGCACCTTGGTTACTAGAAACACCATTTCTCAAGGCTTCCTTTAGAACAGATTGCAAAGATTACACATGCAGGCAGGTAAATGCTGTGGCATGATTATTACACACACACACAAACAAAAGGAACAACAGCAAATGTGTGCACAATGAATTTTGTTTTTCTCCATTAGTAGCTCCTGATAAGTGAGAGTAGAAATACGAGTTTAAAAGTAGTAAGTGCAATTCACAGTGTGAGAAAAAGTGTCCTTAAAAATATATGCTTTTATCTTTGTCTTAGTAGAACAAATAATTTTGTTGTCACATACAACTCTCCTTGAACTCCAGCTGCCTATGTTTAATATATATGCCTTTAAGTCTGTTTTCCCAAGAAGTATTGGATGAGACACACCATGTCATGATGTTATTTTGAAGTATGCAGAATAATTCTAAGATCATAATATGTTAGAGACTTATTCTTGCTTTACATGCATCACTATCCTTTCCAATGACCCAAGGTAAAAAATATAAGCTCTTGACACAGATGCCAGCTTCAAACCTACTCTATGACTAATTCAACTTTATTTCTGCACACTTTTTCTCATTAGAAATTCCAGCGTCAATCTGCATCAAATTCAAACTGCACTTATAAAGTCTCTGAGCAAAATTAAAGGAAAAAAAAAATATCTGTAAGGCATGTTGCATTTTATTGCATATTGAGAAATTAGGTTATAAAAATGAAAGCCTTACTCTCAGAGATGAAAGTAAGAACATTTGTAACCAATTGGAAAACATTCACATTTTAATCATCGTCATACTTCTGTAAGCAGCACTGCCAGAACTCTCTCGCACACATATATATATATACACAATAAAAAATAATAGGAGAGTTGCATTCTTTTTTTCTTTTTTCAGGGTTTTTTTCTTTTTCTAAACACTCAGAAATATGTAATGAAGTTCTCAGTGGGCTACTATTGTAAAGTAAAAACTGCTCTCAAATAACAGATGATTAACATTTAACTGAAAGAATTCACAATACAACAAAATGCAATTTAAAAGACTTGAAAAACTGACCTTTTCATGTGGTGAGGTTTTTCAGGAAATTCCACATGGTAACTTAAGTTTTTTTCATTTTATTTGCTTTCATGTAAGTCACTGCTCACTGCATACTGTAACTAAGCTCTGTAGGAATTCTAAAAGACTAAAAAATGTCACAGCTCTTTCTATGAGGCAAAGTTGAATACTTCCAGAAGTAAGCCACCTTACAGCAAAGACATTACATGCTTGCTAAGTAATAACTGTTTTCTTTTTAAAACATAGAAATAGCTTGTTTCATTATGCTTGGGGGTTTATTTATTTGGTTGTTTTTATTCAGCTATTTAAAAAAAAAAAGTCGAGAGTTTTCAAAACCCCAAGCTAAGAATTAGCAATTTCTAAAAGCCTTTGGGATTGTTTAATAAATTCTTAAGGGAATCACAGCCAGATGATGCATTTAAGACCACTTTTGCACTTGAGGAAATAAAACCAAACACCCATTCCTCTCCCCTCAAGGGATTTGAAAACAACATTCCCTTAATATACACATTCTACACAGTTATCAGTTTGAATAAATGTGCCTGCAAACTGTTTAAAATACAGTATAAACTGCCATTCTTTAACATAAAAGTTATACAAAGTCATGCAGGAAAAAAAAAAAATACAACTTGTACTGAGAAATTAAATTCTCATGTGCTCAGCTAATTAACTAACTGCAGTCTTTCTTACCTGTACAGCAGGAGCACCCCCTGAAACACTCAGTAATGCACAGTTGGAGCAGCTGTTTCCATATAATGTACTTTTTTTCCTCTGAAAAATGCGCACTTTCTTCCTAGTTTCCCTTTGCTGCAAACTCTGGTAATACTACAGCTCCATAAAGTTAAAATCCTTGTTCAGAAGACAAAGTACAAAGCGTTCGACTGAAAAAATCTTCCAGGCAGCCGTGCACATCAGACCATCCTGTAAGCAGTTGTCCTTTTTCCTCAATTAAAATTCACAGCATACTTCGCAGCTAGGCTGACTTTTCTGCATATAGTTAACTGTTTGCAAGCATTTGGATGCAGTAAACAAACAAGATGCTCAGCAGAGCTTGACTTGATCACTTGGTTTTTGTCAGATTTTTAGATGCAAGCTGTTCCAGTGTTCTCTCTGTTCTTTCGAGTCTTTCTTGTTAGCTCAGTTCGTTATTAGTCAGATGGCCAGGGGCTGGGAGGTAGGCGTAAATAAAGAGACTTCTTGGCTTTTGACTCAGCCTTTAAGCCCTTCCCCACCAGAGAGCTTTAATCTGCCAATGTCATTTAATACAAGATACAGCTCCACCTTGAGACAGACCAGCTCCTCCTCCTGCAATTTCTCTCACCTCCTTTTCCCCTTATCTAAGAGAGCCCCAGAAAGTAAAATTCAGCTAAATATCTTCTAGATTGCTTAAGGACTGTTAATGCCTGATTTTGCAAAACAGTAAACATCCACTGCAGCTGCTGCAGTTTGTTCTCTTGGGCAGACCTTGCATTTAGTTTCTATGTGCAAATGCTCACTCTAGAAACCTGAAAGCATTCTAGCCCAAATAAACTCCACAAAACACACCACAAGGAAACGTTGTCCTCTTCAAATATATAAATGAGACTGTAAACCCCTCAATCTAGTCCACTCAGTGTGACTGGGGTAGGGGTGAGTATGCACAGTTCTACATAGTTTATTTCTGGGGGAAAAAAAATAAAATAAAAAGGAATATTACTCAGGCTTATGCCTGCAAAATGACTGCCGTCAGCCCTTTTTAAAACTGTCCATTTTGTTCTGTAGAAATAAGACTGGGTTGATTGAAATTTTCTGTTTTACAGATGTTAGCACAGTGCTGGTATCTGTCCATGTGTGACTGCATTGTATTTGCATGGAACACTGCTTTGATAAAAAATGATCTGGTTCAGGGAAGGGCATTTTTAAAGGCGTGTATCATGCTCAAGGTACTATTTTCTTTGTGCTCATAAACAAGTACTTAGCAGACACAGTACAGCTACAGCAAAATGTTTATTCCATGCAAGGAGAATTTTCCTTATCCCTCCTGCACTGCATGAGACGATTTTATAAGCTGCAAATGCTGCTTCCTTGTTCATCCCACCACCACAGAGCCACGAAACCTTTTGGTGAGCAACAATAGATGTGGTGCTCCAGCGTATTTGCCCTCTGGAGCATAACATTTCTGTTTTGTTCTTATTGTGCCTTGGATACTATACAGAATGTTTACCACAGCCTCCAACCAGTCAGATTCCAGTAACTTCTTTTTCACTGATTGCTCTCTAGGTGGCCCCATTGACCTTTAAAGGGATATTGCAATATACTGTTCCATGTGAAGGAGGCTATCAAAATATTGTCCTATATTTATATTCACACACATATACATAATTTTTTATATATAGGCATATGTATATGTGTCTTCTCTTATTAAAATGAGTTCTGCAGTACTTACTTTTCTGAAAATAAAAGCTATAATTTAGCAAAATAATAAATAAAAGCTAAAATATTCCTAAGGAATAACAACAATTTGATTTCCATTCTTTTCAACACATCACTTATTTTTTGCAGTTTGCTACTTTTAATGAACTTTGCGATTCACTCTAGACTTGCAGATATTTTACTGTTAAGGCTCAAAGGTTCTCAGCTATCTGTGACCAGCCAAATAAATAGTTCTTTTCTTTATTAATTTTAAATTTATTAATTTAAAGTAATATTATTTATATTTTTTACTGAACATTTTTCAAGTATTAGCACTTGTGGTTGACTGTTTGAGATAGACAATATCTCTATATATAGATATTCATAATAAAAGGGAAAACATCATTCTTCGCTTTTCAGTTGACATCCACAAGAATAGAACATGATCACAAAAATATTTCCGGAAATCGGTTGCTAAAAATAGGACATTTCCTAACCTAAGCATAGAGATTTAAAAAACACTGAGAATATTTATCAATTATATTTTTCATTCAAAAACTCCATCTTTAACAAGTTTATAAAAATGGCTAATGATTGTTTTTCTACCATAATTTGATGAATCATTAAACAGATTTTTATAGAGAATGTGATTCTTCAAGTGCACCTTAATGAATACTGTTGAACTGACTCAGGGTTTGTACCTTGTAATTCAAATATTCACCTTTATCAATTGCTCTGACAAATTTAAATTTTGGAACCTTGTATAAAAAAATCTAAAACTGTCAGGTTTATGTGTGCTTCAGGCTTATGATTTACAGATTAGTTTTCAAAATGTGAATATTCATGATTACTTGTTTATTTGTGATTTCATTGTTTAAAAAATAACAAGAGGAATAAACATTTACATTTGCTATTTCTTTGGGAAACAAGAATTTTCCCCCACTATTCACAACTCATTGCCACTTCTCAGAATTCACACAAGGGTCCATTAATTCTGCACAAGACGTAGGAGGTAGATAATATATCCTTCCCTGCCTGCAAGAAACTTCTACTCAAGATCAACAACTCTTCACCTATATTTCTTGCAACATGAACCCTTTGAACTGTGTATGAGTACTGGTCTGACAGCTTAATATATCATGTTGAAAGGAAGCGTTTTCCTGGAACCACTAAGTAGCATCTGAATATTCACATGTGAAAGAGCTGCTGAGGAATTCAAAACTCATGCATATATCATAAATTACAATTCTATATGGAAAAACTGTCACCAAGGCTAAGACTTAACTAAGTAGGATCAAAGAGCATGGCATATGCACATACACACACACAAAAAAAAACCAAAACAAAATGAAAAAAACCCTATAATGTGATATAGCCATAACTACTAACATACATAACTACATAACATACTACCAGTACCTACTATATGACTTAATTCAGATAGAGAACACAAACTTGTCTCACAGAACTATTGCCCCTTTTCATGCATTTGGATAGGTCTTACTCAAAACCTTCTGCTCTGAACACGTTGTTTGTGTGGCTTTTGCAGTCATGAACACCTTGCAACTGTGTAAGTAAAGGTCAGAATTCCCCTCTAAAAGTGATACACTCACCTAGTGGCTATTCGTTAAGCATTTAGTTTCATTTTTCTATGACCCTTATTGAGAGGCAATTCTCTGAAAAATCTGATGAAAAAGATCTTCAATTTTTAAGAAAATAATCAGGGTAAAGGAACAAATTTCTATTACCCTGATGCATTTTCTAACTAATTTAGGCTAATATTTGAACACTTAATATATAAGTATACAAATAATAAAATCAGAGAATCGTAGAATGGTTTATGTTGGAAGGAACCTTAAAGATTGTCTAGAGGATCACCTCCCTCATCCTGCTGGCCACCTATCTGATGCACTTTAGGTATGGTTGGCTTTCTAGGCTGCACCTGCTCATATGTGGTGTTGTATGCATTGGTAATTACCATCACGCAAAAATCACATTCCCTGAGATAAATTATTTCTAAGAAAGGCATATTGAAGTTAATATTCTTTATATTTAATTTTTCAAGTTAAAAAGTTATATGGTCCTTTAAATGTTCTGCTTGAGTGAAAATGCATTTTATCCTACTATATTTAAGATCATGACTCCTTACAAAAGAGTGGATTCTTAGTCATTTAACGAAATATTATGCAAGGGAAACAGATGAAACCAAGGTATTTTCCCTTGCATATGTCTTCTTTAGTAATCCTGTTTTATTGTATTAGTCAGCTTATTGAAAATGTGCAAACATTTCTGAAATTTGCACTGTTTCCTTCTCCAGTATCTGTGCAATAGGTCTTGAATCTTCTTTACTTCTTTTTTGCATGTTTTTTTTTGTTTAACTCTTTCACAGAGTATTTCCAGTTCTACATAATATAAAAAGAGTTTAATATCAAAGTTAAAATCCCCTATCCTATTCTGAGGTAATTAATCTTGTTTGTGTATTTTGGTGCTGGAGTGAGAAATATTTCTTGATCTGAATCAACCCCTTGGAACACATAGATTCCCCTCACATCTCCTGAACTTGGCAATATTAGCATGTCAGTTAAAAAAAATGCCTAGAGGTTACTGGTCTGTAAAGAACAAAAGTCACTTGAGTATTTGCAACCTTCGGTTATGATTAATCAGTTGCATATTTTGCAAAATGTATTTTGCTTGCTAATGACCCAAGAACATACACATAAAAAAAATTGAGTCATGATTTGGCATTGTGCAGTGTGCTAACAGCGCAAAAGTTCTCAACTAATCGATTTGTAGTCCCTTTTCTTAGTAATTTTTGCCACCCCAGAAGCATTATTGTCCATTGACCTTCATTACTGTAGGTTTAAACTGAAGTGCTCCTCTCCACTACCACATAGCCATTCAAAACTTTTTGTGAAGCCAAATGGGATAAAGTGCCTTTTGTCCGTGTACAAAAGAAAGCCTAGTATAAAACCAACAGAATTTCCCTGGGCTTCTTTGGACCTTGACTTCTTTTCTGATTACTTTGGCCTTCCAGTCAGTATCCATTAAAAAACAAACAAACAAACAAAAACCTTGTAAATTTATATATGTTAGTTACATTTTGCTTACTTTTTTTTTAAAAACCATGTGTTATAATCAGCCAATTAATTACCAACTGCACCTCTGAGTAGTCAGCTTCAAACTATAGTTACAAATATTACAATTGAAGTATAGTCAGATTTCCTGACTTTTATGCCTGACAGCATCTGACTGCCTAGCTCTCATAAAACTCTTTAAAAAATACCACTTTGGTACCAATACTCAGTGCAACCCAAAGGTATAAGGATTGTGTAAGGCATTTGAAATTAGTAATGGAATATTTTTATCTTCTGTACTGCAAAAGAAGTAGAAATAATCACTGGGCGTGCAGTAATCAACAGTCAAAACAGAGGATATGACATGATTTAAAAATGTTTACATTTCTTTTTTTGATGTTACAAAATTACTATTCTTAGTCTTTTTCAATAAGCATGAATAAGAAAACATGAAATATTGAAACTGCTGTGTAAAATGATTTTCTTTCCTTTTGTCTATGAATAATGCATTGATATTTAACATTAGTATCCTGTTAAACACAAATGAGTTTCTACATGCTGACTGAGCCTAAGCCTATTCATTATAATGTGTGCTTGTGCCTAACCTAATTGTACATTACATGCTACTGCTATTCCACGAAATCCAACTAAAATAAATTATATCAGGCAACTTGGAAAAACACCTGAAGAATAAAGTCTGCAGTAGTCAATCAAATTTGGTATTTTGCTAGATTGCAAATAGCCATAGCCTTCAATTTCTTTCTCTTGAGGGTACTATATACACACTCAGTCAAATTCACAGACCCAGCACCAGTCTAATGAAGTAGTGAATTAGTATTTAAGCTCTCCTTTGAAAAAGATTTTCACTTCTTTCTGAAAAAGAAGTTTACCAAGGCACTGTGTTCTGAACTCCAGCTTTGAATACATAATGTAGGCACTGAGGCAAGTGAGCATACATGTCAAAGAATACTCTTTGGATCTGTAAAGTCATAGGTAATATTCAAGGGAGTAGTAGATCTTGACATCTGGTAATGTGCTTCTCATCACTCCAATTTCCCAATACAGAATGGATGTGAGCTAATTTTCAGTCTAAAATTTCATTGATTAAGCCCAAATTCATCAATCTATTGGCCTTTATTATTTTTTTAAAATTTTTAAAAATTTTTAGTGTGTGGGCATATTTGGGTTAATTTGTGTTGTCAGCCCTAAGCTGCCAGTCTTTGGAATGCACTACTCTGGAAGTCACTGGAATGCACTGTGATATCTAGAACTTAGCTCTGAGGTGGAGTTGATCGTCACAGCAGTCTGTACAGTGCTATGTTGTAGATTTGTGACCAAACCAGTGTTGATAACACCTGAGTGTTTCTACTACTTCTGAGAAATACTTGTACCATGTAAAGACTTCCTTTTTTTCTCTGCCCCACCATGGGTGGCTTGGGAGTAAACAGGAATTTGAGAAGGCACATAACCAAGACAGCTGACCCAAACTGACCAAAAGGATGCACTGTACCATATTGTGTGATGCTCGGCAAGAAAAGGTGAAGGGAGAGCCATTTTTGGGAAGGTACCTGTTGCTCAGAGAGAAGATGGGCATTGGCCTACTCATGTGAGGTGATGAATTATCACCTTTACATATTTCTTTTCCTCTCTTTCCTACAAATATTGAACTATGAGTGCTTCAATCCATGTGCTTTTTTCTGTTTGCTCTTTCTATTCTCTTCCCCATCCCACTGGGGATTGGAAGTGAGCAAGTGGCTGTGTGGTGCTGACCTGCCTAGGTGGTGAACCCACAACACAGAGGTACAATAAAGCTCCCTGTCTCTAAATTCATAGTAGCTATGTTCCTCTTTTGTACAATATCCATGTAGTCAGTCTTTTCAGGAAGTGGTAGAACTGGAAATAAAAACAACCCAAACTGCTTATTTTGACTTTAATTCCTAAAAATCTTTAGGCAAATTCACTGTCCTCTGGTGCAGTTGCTGCATGAATGAGTAGATACTGCAAGAGAATTGGGCTCTAATTGGAAGTACACAAGCTGTAAAAATCTGAATACACCTGACCACAGATACAACTCAGGAAAGGCGTGACAGATGTGTGCTCTTACATGCAGTTACCTCCTTGAGTATATTTTCTTAGCTTAGTATTCTGCCACGTAGCCATACTCCTTGTTTCCACTCATACTATTATCACAGAGCAAATAGAGCATATTAAAGAAATTCAATCTATTAGCTATAAAAGATGCAGCATACAGAACCCACTTCAGGCTTTCTGTCAAAGTGGGAAGAAGACACAAACCGATATCTGTCAATGATCTCATTTTTGGCTTCTATTCTGAAACAGACATTTATTTTCAGAAAGCAGCTTTAAAAACTGTAAGGTTTATGTCAGGCACTATAAAACTAAACACATTATGTAGAAAAAAATACGATCAACAAAGTAAGAAATATACAATTTCCTAAAATTTAAAAAAAAAATAAATAAAAAAATAAGAGTTTGCAGGAGATTTCCCTTTATTGAAGAAGGTGCACGGTTATATCTAAGCCCATTTTTTCAGAAGATATGTCAGATTTATCTTTAAAAAATGTATACCTAAGGTGCATAACAAGTGTCAAAATGCACTGAGGGGTGTTTTTTAATCACTTCAGCATGTTATATCAATAGCTTACCTTGTAATTTTGATGGCATGACTTCAGACTCACATAGTTTTATTTCCAGAAGAGGCATGGGCTTATACAACTTTATTTAGTATTACTTTTTATTGTGCAGATGTAGACTCCTATTTTGTTTTTATGCAGTTAGATAATGCAGACCAAATGAAGCTTTGTTTTGACTTTTGAGGTAAGAATAGGAATTTTTATTCATATAAAACTGAATCTTACCTTGTACTGTTGTATGTGGTTCAGATTGGGATTTCTTACATGGACCACGAAAAACTTTAGTACATCCAAATCAGATATTTTTCTTCTGTAAAAGGGAAGAAAATCTTCTTTAGGTTGAAGAAAGATAAATTCAATTTAGTATCCTCAGGGGTGAGGGGATAAGGACAGGAGCAGGAATATTTCCACTGAAAGAAAATGCAGAAAGTAGGTCAGGAAGAGTGAACTTTCTGTGCTTTCTTCTATTAAAGAAGATGAGAATAGGGAAAAGAAGTGACTGTATTAAGAGAGTTCATCTCACCGGCTGTGATCATGTTGTTACACACCTCTACCTTTCCTCAGTGACACTGACAGATACAAAAGGCAGGAATACACACATTATTTCTGCTTCCAAAAATCTACTGCCCTACACTCTACCAGTTATGTACCTTTCCTATGTACAAAGTCTTTTCTGAACACTTAACCTTTGTAGTAAATTTGCCTCATTTTTACGTGGAATTTTATAAACAAAGCAGCTTTTTGTAGAACCCGTAGTAAGGACAAGTTCTGAATGAATTTTATGAGTTTTCCATAAATCCTTTCCTGACTTAAAGATCTAACAAGAACTGACCATGTACTGGCACCTGTGAAAAGCCATATGGATTTCACTGAGTCACGGACTATGAGCAGGCATGAGCTTCCCTGCAGGATAGTACTGAGTCAGTAGCAGGTACTGGTATTCTACATGACATGAGGGGATCGATTTTTTCATCAAAATCAATGTGACCACAGCATGGTAGTCACTATTTCAGTCCAATTAATAGCTAAGAATGTGGATGGTGAATTAATATGAAGTGCTGTGCAACATGCATTGTACCCTGAATAAATAAATATTAATTATTTATCCCCCTCTGTTTTCAGGTTGTAGTTGGGTTTGTTTTGAAACAATAAGATAAAGGGTTTCAGAATGAACCATATTTTTCAATTTTGAGTGTCTTAATTGCATATTATCTGTCTTAATTAGAAAAATCATCTAGTACTGAAAATATTTTTCCTTTTGGGAGTTTTTTCTGGGTAAATGATGACTGTATGTTTGCCAAAACTGAACTTATTTTTTTCATTGATATTTTACATCTTTCAGAGGCCTACCATACACAAAATTGACATCTTGATATTGCAATGACTTCAAATCATGAAGCAGCTTGCAGAGAGAGGTTGTAGGATCTCCATCTTTACAGATACACAAATCCTGATTGGACTTGTTCCTGGTCATACTGCTGCAGCTGACCCTGCATGAGCCACCAGAGGGTGGACTAGATTATCTAAGCAGATCTCTTCCATCTTCAGTGGCTCTGTGATTCTGTAAAATGTTTTGGGAATCCAAAATCTGTTGGGTTCAGAATTTTAAGACGTATCACTTTAAAATAATTCTCAGAGCATAATAATTAGCATGTAATTGGCCGTATTCAAAGCTGTGTACTGTTGTATTATTTTTTAGCATGGAGAGAAATGTAAATAATACTTTAATTATCTTAAAATGTAGTGTAAAATGTCTTAAATACCATATTAAAGTAACACAGCTCATACTAAACAAGCCATGTGATGTTAGCTCACAGAAATCCCAGTATATTAAAAGTCTCCTCTAATGACAACTATTATGACTACATGTTCTTTTAAAAAGTATTAATATTCAATTTACAGGCCCTTAGGCCAATCTTTGATTAATTTAAAATATTTATGTATTGTCTGGAGCAAAACAGAGAGTGATTCCCCTACAATTTAAAATAATGACCTAATCCAGTTTTGAAAGATACCATTTTAGGACAAAAATGTGTGCCATGAATTCTGCTTTATTTAATATTTCTTGTTCCAGTCTGTTGTGGTTTAACTCCATCCAGCAACTAAACACCACACAGATACTTGCTCACTCTCAGTCCCAACGGAGTGGGGCGAAGAGAATTAGAAAGCTAAAAGTGAAAAAAATTATGGATTGAGAGAACAGTTTAATTATTGAAAGTAAAGATATAGCAATAAGAACATTGAGTACAATAATAACAATGAAAATGATAATACATTTTAATGAAGAGTAAAATAAAAAAGAAAAATAAATAAATCTCACAAAAGACAAAGTGATGTTAATGAAAACAACTACTCACCATCGAGTGATGGCCAACTGGTCCCTGAGCAGTGGTCCCCCTGGCCAACCTTCTCCTTAGTTCTATTTCCCAGCATGCTACCAAATAGTAGGCAATATGTCCCATATAACATGGAATATGCCTTTGGGTCAGCTGTCCTGACTGTGCCCCCTCCCAGCTTCTTGTGCACACCCAGACCCCTTGCTGTTGGAGTGATGTGAGAAACAGAAAAGGCCTTGACTGCATAAGGACTGCTCAGCAATAACCAAAATACCCTTGTTTGCTGTGTTATCAGCCCTGTTTCCAGCACAAATCCAAAACACAGCCCTATACTATTTACTGTGAAGAAAATTATCTCTATCCTAGACAAAACCAGTAAAACAGTGTGCAAAACAGATAGTCAAATCCACTAAGATATTATTTTATGCTCTTTAAAAAAAAAACAAAACCAAAAAACCACATGCACTTCTGTGACATTTACTATATCATTTTGTAAATGTGCTTTATTGTCAAACCTATTTGAAAAAAAATATTTCTCATATCAAAGGATGTGACTTTAGAAGCACTGGACACTTTGAATTAACTTCTGGCTAAAATATAGACCAAAGAATAAATCTGTATAGAATCTAACTTGAAGATCACAGGTCTTCTGCCTAAAATTCAGTTATCATTTTAAAATACTCAAGTAATTGTACTGTGTATAAAACAAAAAACAATCAAACATTGGAATTCAAAGTACTGATGCCAGTACATTGATTATCCAAGTATTGATCTTTTTTTCCAACCAGTCAGCATAAACACATATATTCTTTGAATAATGACTAATCTGAAGCTCAAAAAATATGCTTTCATTACAATACATTACATTTTTCTATTTAAACACCACAGTTTGAATCAGTGAATCTCTATTGGCTTGGTGGATGCAAGTAGGGGAAAATACAGTGTATTTTTCCATCCTAGCAATGTTGCTGCATTTTGTTTTCAAACTCCTACCTTGACCGTTTCTATGTTTCAGTTAATTTTTTTTATTCTTTTGACACTGTCAGCATTATGCTAATTCTTTCATTTCCCATAAATATGAATTGCATTTCATAGCTGCAAGCTGTTAACTGCCTTTTTTTTTTTTTTTAATTGTGAAAGTATCAACTGTTCTAGAGCTTGAACATTACTGCACTCATTTATTATTTATAGAGATAGGAAATAAATGATAATAAATAACAATGAATGTCTGAACTTTTGACTGCAGATCAAAATAATGCAATGCGGGTAATTAAAATTATAGCTAGAGAGAATATTGTCTACATATATATGTTCATATGATTGCAAAGATAAAGAGTGTGTTGACTATCTTCTTGCTGTCCAGTTGTGTTACTTTTTCCTACATGACATTGATTAAGATTCAATTGCTGAATGCTCATTAAGACTAACACTGAAGTGAAAAGGAAAAATGCCCATTGATTTCTACCAAAGCTTTTGCTGACCCTACAAAGTTATTTGGAATAAATCCATTTATTGAGATTTTTTGAATAGTTACTAGTTTATAGACATGGAATAGACCAAATGGTTTTAAGTAATATGCTA
Organism: Pardalotus punctatus; assembly: GCA_013400915.1. Lineage (NCBI taxonomy): Eukaryota > Metazoa > Chordata > Aves > Passeriformes > Pardalotidae > Pardalotus > Pardalotus punctatus. Next base: position 206,968 of record VZTX01007324.1, on the reverse strand, counting down.
CCATTAAACATGCTCACATCTTTCCCAGTACTAAGTTGCAATTTTAATTTATTTTTATCTTTACTTCTCTGACACTTGACCTACAAAGGAAGAAAAAGAAAACAGCAAAACATTGCTACCCAGTGTTCTGAATATGAAGAGATACTCACAGTATGTGAAACTTGTTTTCTCCATCCATTTCTAATTACCCTGCATCACAGAGATAACATACGGAGGAGCAGTTTCTAAGTAGAGATCAGCGAGATACAAATGTAAATTCTGTAAAAATCTCTTCATTAGTAGAAATGACGCTGATCATGCTGCAAAAGTCTGATGGCAGATCCTCAGCATGAAGTTGCTGGATCTAAGCTGTAGTTTGGTTGACTTGAGAGTCGAGAGGTGGCACAGAGCAAAGTTGTCTCCTGGTTGTAAACATGATTCCATGTTACAGACTGTTTTATCAAGTAAAAAATGGGAGCTGATAGGAACTACAGTAATAATACTGCTTTAATGTTTTCCAGTTTATATGAAAAATCTGTTATAATTAATTTTGCATCATATTTTATATACCACCACAGCAAATAGCACTTATCATTAATATTCTGTAATTCCTTTGTAACTGAATAAGAACTTATATGAAAAGAATATGATTCAACTAGAAAAGAAAAAAGATCATAAGAAGAACTTAGATGATTTTTTAAAATCATGGTGCTAATTTTATTTCCTTTTTTAATATATATACACATTGATAATATACAATTACATTATTATGACTTATTTTCAAATGTTTGTCTTTGGGGTTGGAAGGGTGGGAGTTCAACAGAGATATATTCTCATTCTCTATTCATTCTGCAAATTGCATAGAGTATATTTGAAAGCCTTACAATGTTCTGGTTTTCTTTGAACTAAGTACCTCTCAAAATGGAAAGTTTCACAATCTTTCTTATGCAAAATAATGTACATAGATTCAAGTGAAAACTCAACTTTCAGTGAAGGCAGGCAAGATTGCCTTAGATTTATGGTTGAACACCACCCTCTCCTGGCAGTACCTCTCAATTAAAATATCATCGATGGAGAGTTTTGAAAATTTTATAAGTCTTTTCATATTGATTTTAAAATATGGACATCACTTTTACCAATTCAAACAACATTTTTAACTTACTGGAGAAGAATAAAGTATTTTTAAACTTGGAGTTGAGAACTGTAATCCACCAAAGTAAAATCTCCTGGTTTTACTAGTTTGATAGCTTTACCACCTTGAACTCCAGTTATTTAATTTTAGATTAATTTAAAAATATGTGCAAACTTCTCCAGCCTTCAGACTGTTCACAACCCATGTGTAGTTAACACTGTTAAATTTTAATCACTTGGAAAATCATTTTATTCCCTGTATCGATTAATGTAGGATTACAAATGGTTAGGGCAAAAGTATCACCAAAGAAAAAAAATCATAAATTTATTACAGTTCAAATATAATATGAAAAACTGAAGAAAATAACACTTGAAATTCTGGGAAGGGCAATAAGTAACAAAGCAACATATTTAGTTTACCTATTTGGTTTATACATTGCTGAGGAATAGCAGCTTTTCCTTCCCTCTATTTACCTGCAAGCTCTTTGGTGCAGCTTCTTTTGCACTTATGTTTCCTGTCACAATCAGTTTCAAATCCTGACTGTGTCTTTGGCAAAATTTCAACAGCTCTCTGAAGAAGTATATTGCTACTGTAAAAGCAGTAGTCTATGCTGTCATGAAAAACCCAAGAGAAGAGATGTTGTAAAGGTCATCTGGAATAAATTCCTGTTAACAGCCTAATTATTAGTGATCCCAAAAATAATAAGCATGTGAATGAGTAAATAGAAAATTGATGACCCCTGGCACGAATTTGTTTTCAGGGCTCCACATCTTTTTCACAGCAGCCAAATGACAAAACTTTGACCAAATTTGAGCTTGGTATTAGCATCAGAAATTATTGTCACTATCTCTACAAATCAAATAATAATGTTATTTCATGTTACAATGTTTTTGTTTTTGTTTTTGTTTTTTTTAAATATATATGCGTATGTGTACGCAACTATCTAGCACAGATAGAACATTTTCACATTTTGGCCCTAATAACATTTGAAAATTTGGCCATTCACTTCACTGAATCCCCAGTTTCATTTGGCAAATATAAATATGCAGGCTTCCGCTTATATCTTCCATATCTAAATTTTAATGATCTTATTCATGCTCATAATTTTTCTTTTTACTTTTATACTTGGAAATAGTTAAGTTGTCCAATGGTGTAGTTGTCTGGCAGTGTTTAGTATGAATACTTGACCCAATTATGAACTATTCTTTTTTTTGTTTGGTTTTGTCTCTTTTTTGGTTTTTTGTTGTTTCTTTTTTTTAATTGTATTCCTGCAGATTAGATAGCCAAAACAAAATATTAAAACTGCCCACCTAGTAATGAGTGTGACAATGATGAAAATTGGAGTTTATTTAAATTAAATAAATATCTCTTGTGGCGGTGACCCAGTCTCCTTTTGCAATGAGAATCCACGAAATAAAGTGGATTGATTTCCCTCCTAGAGACAGTGAGCCAGAGGAGGAGGGAGAAGAGCAGGCTGGGGAATCCCCCACGCTCCCTGTCCCTTAAGTTGTCCCTCAAGCTTAGTTTACACCCCTTTCCCCTCCTAGTTATTTCATATATATTAGGTTATTTCATATGTAATAAGCTTCTGGAAAGTTCTCAGTTCTTTGTGCCCCCATTGGGCAGTTTGAATGTACCCCTCCCCTTATTTCGTTTGATTGGATAACTGTGGTTATGTAATCCTTTTCTGTTGGCTGATCCGTGGTTCCTCCCCTCAGACCACTCCTTTCTGTTCCTCTTAAAACCCCGTGTAACGAACAGCCCTTGGTTCTTCATGTGCCTGGCTACCTTGGTTCTTGTTCCTCTCCGGGAATAAAGCCTTGGTCGCCACGGCAACAGAACCGCTCTCGGCTACTCTGGCTCTGCGCCTCGCTCCATTGTGATCGCTGCTGCCGTGCCCAGCCGAGCTCCCTGCAGACGCTCCCAGAGCAGGAGCCCAGGACCAGGGACACACGAAGTGGCCTCTTGCCGGGGCACTTGTGTACCTTGTCCTGCAAGCTGACCATCCGGGCGGTCAAGCGGGCAGCGACAATCTCTGATTATTCTCTGTATTTATTTTTACACGAAGCAAACAGAGGTATGGAAGTGTGCTTTTGCCTTGTGCATCAATAGTGGAGTGGGAAAAATGGGCTCACATGTTATCAGTGGTTAATTATGTTAGCAAAAGTTGGTTGCCCAAAAAAATAGATAATCATTTAAATACGATTATTTACAAATAAGATCATTTGACTAATCTGATAAAATAGCTTTAAAGTAAGACAATTAACTTATTTGCTGCATCACCTGTAGCTTTAGAATGAAACCGTCCCTTTAAATTTTGTTAAACAACCAATTTATAGTTTTCCTGATCAAATATAGTAAAATCCAAATTGCTTAAATTCATGAACTGGAGCAAGGTTTTGTGTACCTCAGTCAGAAAGTTCTCTTCTTGCATCTATTACACTTGATGGCTTATTAGGGAGTAAGACTATTGGCAAGGTGGTAGTTGCTTTAATGAAAAGTGTTTCATGTAGAGGAATTAGGATATCAGGTTACAAAAGAAGGAAGATATTACTCATAGTAAATATCAGGGACACCATGCACAGTTACTGTTTTCTTAAACTTTGATTTTAAAATAACATTCTTATTTTAAAGAAAGATTTGCATCTGGGTTTGCAGGTTTTTGTTCCTAATGATGCACCAATGTATCTTTTGCATTCCTTTTATTACTGAGACTTCCATCTAAGAACTTTAAAGTTCTTGTCTTATAAAGGAGGTTTCCAGCGTTGAAGAAAATGATTAGACAGACAGTTCAAGCTTTTAGTGAAAAACAACAGAAGATAGACATGTTTAAATAGGTTTTTTTCTGGCCCTATACTTTTAATAATGTAATTTTTGTAGATAAGGACCCAATGAAACTTCTGATGAAATTTCTACATACAATATTGAAAAAAGAAATCCAAACCTAATTGGGTTTTCATTGATTTACAAGCTCAACCTACCTTAAGCGTGGGAAATTTGTATCTTTAAAGACTGCTTATCTTAAACCTCAGTAAGATACCCCACAAATGAATGTATCTCATACTTCCAATACAAGAATAAGCTATGAAATACAATAATCCACTAGTTATGGGAAAGCCTCATAGAATCACAGAATGGTTTGGGTTGGAAGAGACCTTTAAGGTCATCTAGTTCCACCACCCTGCCATGAGCAGGGACTCCTTCCACTAGAACGGGTTGCTCAATGCCCCGTCCAACCTGGCTGTGAAAGATAAGCTATCAGTATGTACTTTTAAATACTTACGAAGTCTTAAATCAATGAAATGTTGTGAAAAGTTGGTGAATGACATGCTGTAATATCACAACAGAATAAATGATAAAGCAGAACTTGGCTGCTTAAATATAGTCAAGAATTAGAACCTTTCCATTACATTGTTTTTACCTTCCAGTAAGAAAGGCATTATGAAGTATAATCTTTTCTTACATTGCTTATTATTTAATGGTTTTCAAACTGTTACTTTTTCATTATATTTAAAATGGTTTAAAACTTTGTTGAGTTATTAGCCTTTTATGGCCTGCTAGATCTTCTCTTCATTATAATAAATAACAACAGTACCAGGTAAATACAACTGTAGATTACAGTAGAGTAATAATAATTTAAGTGTTACTGTTTTATTTGAAATAAAATTACACTATTTAGTCCTATTACACTCACTTACTATACTTACTACTGAATAATCTGAGTTCAGGGTAATTCAACAAGAATATTCCTTCCTTTTTCCTTTTTCTAGCTGACTGTTGTGTATATTTTCTTATATTTGCTAGAAACTAATCAAGCCCATTAGATATTTTAATGTATTGTAATAATCTGTGCACATATTAAATTGCTTGAAAGCTGAAGTTTTACATAAAGAGACACCATCATATATAAAATAGAATTATTTTATTTCCATAGATGAACATGTACTTACCCAATTTGTCATGTGGGTGAACAGAAAATAATTCTTTTTTTCTTAATGACTTCTTTGATCAGCTGGGTGTTCTCAGACTGAAACACAGAAAATATTTAATCAGATGGTGTCTATCCTAACAAATTTGTTTTCCTTATGACACTATCTGTTTTTTTCTCCTTAGGGATTCAGAACTTTGCATCCCCAAGACCTGTCTTTTTTTATCTTGACTCTGTACATGATCTGGTCCATGATTTAGTAGCTGAGTATCTTCATTCAGACCACACATCTTTATATTTCTGTGCTTCTACTTCTGGGAAAAGCATTCAGAATCATAATAAACACAACAATAATCTCAGTGAACACATCCCACAACGTGGTTACCAGCTGATGATGAGGACTACGTGGTCTCTTTCACTCTTAGCTTGCTGTTATTTGTTGTAATCCTGAGAATCATTTGTTCAGTATGTAAAAAAAAATATTTTCAGGGAAATGATAAATAGAAGCAGAATCTTTCAAATTAGTCAGCATCCATAAATTTATCTTATGTCTGTTTCTTAAAAATTCTAATAGCACATATATATTTATCTGAGAGATAATTTCTCCCTAGAAATCTTGAGGATATAATAACTTATCTTCCCATATTGATTTACAGATTCCATTATGGTTTCAGGGCTTTGAGAGCACCATTAAGCTCCAGTGGGTTGGGCCAGCCTTGCCTGGAAAATCCTGGCAATGGACCCAGAAGCTCCATTTCATCTTAGGCCTGGGCACCCACTGCTTCTGACCAGCTCTGTCACCTGATGTTCCTGACTTGCTGGTGTATGTCTTGGGTTGACTTTAGCTGTGAATTTTCACTGTGTTTGTCTAAGGATCTTTGGACTGTTGAGGACACCTGTTGCCGACACCAACCCTGCATTGATCACCCTGTTCTGCTGCTGTGTGTCTGCAACCCCTCAATAAGGGCAGGGTCTGCATTGGGGTTATCTTGGCTCCATGCTCCTTCTCCTTGGAAGCAGACTCATTCCTTCTGCTTCCTGACAGATGTCATCGGGTCATATAGCCAGTTGAGAAAAACCGGTTTTGGAAGTGACAAAGAGAACAAAGCAATAATATCAGATAGGTAAAAAGCACTGTCCACAGTATCTTTGGACATAATACAGAAGTGTAAACCAGTGAGCAAAGTGCAAAGGTATACCAGTGCATTTGCAAGCACACGAAAATAATCCTAACTGGATCCTAGAGAAATTAATAAGGAACCATCAACATGAATGCTATATTTTTCTTGACAAAGAACTCCAGAAGCTGAAAATGGCAATGTCCTCCCAAATGCACCTTAAATTAAGTCACCAGCCTCAGGACTCTAAGGAGACTGGGAAGGGTGAGCATAACAGCAGGAAGAGGGACATAAAAGAAGTGTGTGTATAAGAGTTTAACTGCATTATTATTTCTTATTCTTCCACAACAATTAGATGCAGACTAAAACTGATTAGGCTCTCAAAATGCTATTTATATTAACAATAAATTCTTGATTGTATATATCTGAGAGGTGTGCATCCTCTTTCTCTATAAACCAGATTTTGAGTGTAACACATGAGCTGGTCCTGTTGCTTGCATAAGTGCTTGTTTACCCAGCATGTCCTTTGTGGGCTTCAAATGCCTTCCAAAAATTTCAGCTTTCTTAAAATTTGACCATCAGAGCTGTAAAACCCTTCTGAATTACTCTGACAGGCTAAGTTTTCCCACAAAACATTAACAGTTTGCGTTCAGGTAACTAAATTGAATCCGTGTTCTCCACTGACTATTGAAATGGATCAAGAAAATACATTTTGATATTTTTAACCCTGAACCAAATTTCAGCCAGAAAAAGTTGCTTAGCTATGTATAACTGAGTATTATACTAGTACAGAAAACAATTCATGCTTTTACTGTTCATAGTTACTTTTACTATTACAAAATGCATTTTAGCATTGTGACATTATTTTTATACACATTTTATAAAGACATCAATATGCTCATATAAAATAATTAAGTGCATGTCTAAATGTGATTAAAACGTTATATTCTTTCCAATGTAGCACTTGAGAAAATTTAATGCAATCAACAAGACACAATGTTAAACATTTATGCATATATTTATATAGAGTAAATTCACCTTAAGTTATTTGGAAGTATACACAAGCAGTTAGTATGAATATGTTCTGTTAACAAGTTATGAAATGAGGCATATATAAAATATTTAATATTACATTTTGTTTCAGTAAGCATAGCAATCTGTGTCAGTATTTTTCCCACCCCCCTACAACATGTGTAAATACTACTTTCTCTTTTCCCCAATTAGCATTATTTTTCCTTTCACAATTACTTTATCATGCTCATATATTTTATTCATATCATCTTGTTCCATTACTGATTGCATGTCTCATCAGTAATTTTGCAATTATCTTAAATTACGTCCCTAGTAATTTTTTTAATTATTTTGATTCACATACCTTAATGAATGGTATTCAAATGAATATTTGATTTTGAATGTGTCTTTCATTCCTTTTTAGTTAGTATCCCGCTCAGGAATTCATTAGCAGTCCAAAATTACTAACTTGTCACAAAAATAGTATGTCTAGAAGGAATTATGTTTAATGTATTTAAAAAGTTGTCCATCTCTGCCCTCTAGTGGTCATGTCGTTCCTCAGTCATATCTTAAGAGGGAGAAAAACCCACAACACAACTGAGAAAAAAAATACTTGTTGATTTTAGCTTATTTCATCTTGGTTTACAAAAGCCAGTCAACTTTCCTGTGGAAAATGGTTTTATGCTATTCCTTTATATTCATGCTTCCATGCTTTCAAGATAGAACCCAAATACTTCGTAAACAATCAAATAAGGTAACTTTTCCACGCCCAGTATAATATAAAGTAGTTTTTAAATTATGTTGCACTGCAGTTTCATTGAATCTATTTAAGAAATTTTCAGTTTTGAAGTGCTGCAACAAGGGAGATCATACCCAAACTTACTCAGGGCAATTTGTTTGAAATTCAACTTTTTTTTTTTTTTTTTTTCTTTTTAAAGACAAACTGTAAAATACAAGAAAAAAAATAAAGGTGTTAAAAAAAAAAAGTCCAGCACAAAACCAACACATTTTGCTATAATAATTATTTTATTTCAGTAATCTAATAACTGTGTTTTATAAGGTAAACCTCTCTACTTTGTTCTTTAGAAGAAAAAAGTTCCAAGATATGAGCTTAACATTAGTGAGATTCCTCCTTACCTGCAGTGTCCTTTCTGATAGACTTTTGCTTCTAAGCTTGATGTCAAGGAAAAGAGCCACTTACTGGCTGGCAGACAACCTAAAAATCCTCTTTTGGCCCTAGGAAATTTTTCTTTTCCACACCACTGAGACTTGTCTGACAGTTTGTTAATCCTCTCAAGATCTCAGTTGAGGTGCAGGTGATAGCCTCATCTGCTTCATGTCTGTTAATTCTGTCTGTTCTGGACTGTTGACTCTTCTTGAACCTTCTCTTCAAGTTCAGTTGCTCACAATAGACAAGGACAGCCTCCTCCATTTAGAAAGTTTCACCTGACTTTCCCTTGTTCTTTGGAGGAGCATAGAATCATAATTCCAGTTCAAAGGGAGCTCTAGAGACATCAGTCCTAGATCAGTAAAAGCAGGACATATTTCAGACCTGAATGTTGCTGTATAGGGATTTGTCCTTTCACAATTTCAGAATCTTCAGAGACGAAGACTTCACAGGCCTTCCAGTCTGTTCCAGTGTTTGATCACTCTCATTGAAAAGACTTTTTGCTTTTTTCTTCTATCACTGAATACTCTGGAGAAGTTCTGAGACCAAAGAGACTGGCACATGACACCAGCTCATCAGTCAGTAGGCAGCTTGTGACTGGTGGTGCTCACCAGGGCTCAGTATTGGTGCCTGTCCTATTTAACATCTTTATTGATGATTTGAATGAGGGGATTGAGTGTACCCTTGATTTGTTCACAGATGGCACCGTGTTAGATGGGAGTGTTGATTTGCTTGATGGTAAGAAGGCTCTGAGAAGGGATCTTGACAGACTGGATTGATGGGTCAAGGACAGCAGCAGGAGGTTCAATAAGGGGAAGTGATGGGTCCTGCACTTGGATCACAGCACCACCATGCAGTGCTCTGGCATTGAGGAAGAGTTGCTTGGGAGTTGCTCATCAGAGAGGGACTTGGAGATGCTGTTTGACAGCCAGCTGAACCTGAGCCAGTGTGTTTCCAGGTGACAAAGAAAGCCAGTGGCATTCTGATATGCCTTTCCTTGTGGAAGTTGTTCTTACTCATCCGTTACCAGGTCTTAATTCCTCTTTTCTAATTCCTCTGCTGTTACATTCAACCAGTGTCTTCAGGACTACTGCCCTCACAGGATGACCATCAAATCCCTTTTTGCTGCCCATGGTTGCTGTCATTCCTAGCAAAGTTAAATAAACACTCCATGGTTGTATAATAGCTCCTCATGCAGAAATAACTTGAAGGTGTAGGTCCTCCTTAATCAGGGAGAAGCAAATAGATGCACAAGTCCATCTCTCTGAATAGTCATTGTGCAAACTGTATGGTTCCTTTTTGCTGGTCCTGTTTGCCTTTTTCAATGTGATACAGCTGAGGAAGGTGAAAGGACAAAACCACTTTATTGTGCAAGTCACTTCAGCTTCTTGCAACCTGTGGTGTTTTATTTGTATGACACCATATATATTATATTACCCTAAAAAGATGACAGACAAGAAATCTCCCAGGTGTGCAGCACAACAAAGTCTACAAAAATACTGTTGAAAATAAAGATCTAAGTGTAATAAAGAAAGAATACTTACAAACCAGAAGGGATTACGTAAAACCAAATCCAGGAAAAAAACCCTGAATTTCCAGGCTGAAATCAAGCTAGGATCAAAGGACCAGTCTGCAAAGACACAAGAGGCAAAAAATAATTTTGGTTTTTAAAGTAATGTGTCCTACCATATATTGAAGTGCAATTCTTTTTTTTAAAGCGCCTTTTTTTTTTTTTTTGAGGGTGCTTACCAAAATAAAGGCAAATAACTTTTGATAGATATCTTTTAAATATGTTGCCAAGTTAGGTTTTTTACCATCATTCTCCTAGCATTTTGTATTAGTTTTAATAGAAGTAATAATCATTGTGCTTCAAACATGCTCTTATGGAGTAAATTCTGTACTTCAGGTGTGTAGGTTAGTTCTTGCTCTACTGATGTCAGCAAAAAGCTCCACATTGGTGATGACAGGCTACTCACCATCACTGCAGTTATTTATTATACCCTAATTAAACTTTGTTCAGTGAAAAGCTTAATCTGTACTTCTCAATCAGTTTCTGTCATGTCTACAGTCCATCACTCCCTGCAATCCAGCGCTAGGAAACCATGCCCTCTCACATAACTCATTAAGGTGGAGTACAGAAACAGTGGTGTACCCGAACATTACTGTAGCACTTCTGGAGCACTGTCAACAGTTTCTTACTCTGCATTTATATATGCAGTATTTAACTATTCTTAATTCTTCATTTTGTGCTACAGTTACAGGAATGCAGTGAAGGATAGGCTTTTGTATGCACTCCAAATAGTATCACTTAGTCCCTTCCTCTCTATTCTTTAGCTGGCTAAATGAACCAAGGTCCCACTCAGGAATTTGATGCAAAAGATAATACAGGGATAATATGAATGAGGCTTCAATATGCTGTTTCCTTAAAAGACTTCAGTTCCTGTAAAATTTATCTCAAACTACTTTTTATATGCATTTGAACCAGAGAGGAGTGTGGATGTTTTAGTCACCTCAATTATTCACTCTTGTTCTTCAGCAAGATTCAAAGATTGAAGAAATGTCCCTAAATGCTTCTTTGCATCCATATTTTATAAGGTAAGATTCTTGATGAAGTTATGTTTTGGTATTTCTTCTAAGACCAATTCAAATAAAAAAATATAAAAATATTTTATATTTGAAGGTGGTGCCCTCATGTCCCTCAACAGCTGTGAAATGAGAATTTACAAGTTATATCTGATTCTGTGATTCTGCGATTTCATAAGTTAATGGACTTTTTTCCTCCATAGGACCTCTCTTTATCCACCAAGTCTCCTAGTTCGGTTTTCTTCTATACTTCTAAATTTCTTTTTTGGGGGGATGGACTGTCTGTGTCACTTGGCATAGATTTTCTTTTGATCCCTCCTGGTATATCACTAAATTTTAGTGTATCTTTCTTTGTTAAATATTATTTCTAAACTAGTGAAGCTTACTGAATGAAATTTGCTTATGTGTTTTGCCTTTTCCTTAAAAGAGGCTGCCAAGAATAATTCTTCTCTGTTGTCAGGAGTATCAGAGAATCTCCAAATCACAGAATGGGCAAGATTAGACAGGACCACAGTGGTACGTCTTTTCCAAATTCCCTGCCTAAGCAGAGTCATCCTAGACCACCATTGCACACCAATGTGTCCAGACAGCTCTTGAATATTTTCGGTGAGAGAGACTTCACATCCTCTCAGGGCAACACAGTAAAGAGCCCACGCAGTAAGGAAGTTCATGCTTGTATTCAGGTGGAGTTTCTTGTGCTCCAGTTTCTGCCTGTTGTCTCTTGTATTACTGCTCAGCACCACTGAGAAGAGCCTGCCCATACTCTTGGCACCCTCCCTTCAGATACTCATTGATGAAGTCCCCTCTCAGTCGTCTCTTCTTGAGTCTGAACAGGCCCAGCTCCATCACCCTTTTCTCATACAAGAGATGCTCCAGACCTTTAATCATCTTTGTCACCCTTTACTGGACTGGCTCCAGGAGTTCCATATCGCTCTTGTACTGAGGAGATCAGAACTGGACAAAGCCTCAGAAGGGCTGAGTAGAAGTTCAGGATCACATCCCCTCCCCCATCCTGCTGGAAAAGCTCTTCCTAATGCATTCCAGGATACCACCAACCTTGACCACAAGGACACAGTGCTGGGTCATGGCCAGCTGGTTGTCTACCAGGACCCCCAGGTTTTTCTCTGCAGAACTTCTTTTGAGGTCTGACCCCAGTGTGTACTAGTGCACTCTGTTATTCCTCCTCAGATACAGGATGCTGTATTTGCCTTTGTTGAATTTCAGGCAATTGTTCTCTGCCCATTTCTCTCTCTTTTGAGGACTTTATGCAGGGCAGCGCAGCCCTCTGGGGTATTGGCCATTCCTCCCACGTTTGTGTTGCCAGTGAACTTGCTGAGGAGGCCTCTCTACCTTAATCCAAATCATTAATGAATAAGTTAAACAATACTGGATCCAGTATTGAACCTTGGGGAACATCACAAAGCTTCCAATTAGACCCTGTGACACTGATTATGATGCTCTGGGATCTGCTGTTCAGCCACTTCTCAATCCAGCTCTCTGCCCACTTATCCAAACCACATTCTATAAGTTTGCCTATGAAGATAATTGTGAGAGACACTGTTGGAAGCCTTGCTGAAGTTGAGGTAGAAAATATCCTCTGCTCTCCTCTCATCCAGGTAGTTATTTCATCGTAGAAAGCAATCAGGTTCATTTAGCACGATTTACCTTTAGTGAATCTGTGATGACAATTCCTTTTCTCCTTTTTGTCATCCATGATAAAGATGGCCTCCAGAATTAGGTACTCCATCACCTTGTAGGAGATGGAAATATTGAAGGTTAATGACTCAATCTGCCCTTTGTGCAAGCAGCAGGGTACTTTACCGAGGCCAGGTTTGCAGCCCCCCAAATGAAGAGGAGAAGTCGGGGGGGGTGGGGTGGGGGGGGTGGCAGTAAAACCTGTGATGTGCGTAAGAACAGCCCAGGAATGAACACCCACTACTGGGGGATGACCATGACAAATTGAACTTCGTTTAGCAACCAGCTGGGGTTTGAGTCAGGGTGAAGCTCCATAAGCTGATCCTGTGAGGTGGGATGATGCTTTTTATCATGCCAATGTCCTCCCTTACACAACTGGCTAAGGTGTAAAACTCCTCCCTGCACAGGGGAAGTATTAGGGTATTCACATGTAGGCCTGAGGGTGTTCATCCCCCTTCTGATGGGGCACAACTGGCTCATCTACATTGATGTGAGAGGCAGCAGTCATGTCTTAAGGTGTCACAAGCCATCAAAGATCCCTGAAGTGCCCCCAGACTAATTTTTGGGGCCTTTTGCCAGAGGACTGTGAGTGACAGTGTTGCAATAGACAGTGTTAAACTCCCCCCATCAGGGGAGGTACCTGGGTGTTCCCATCTGAACCTGAATGTACACTAACCCACTAAACTTGGTGTTTCATTTAAGACATTCCACTCAGGCGAGCTATCCCACCATATCTCTGTAATCACAATGAGATCAAAGCCCTATGATTGCACACATATCTCTATCATATATCACATATTTCTCATGTTTGCTCCCCATACTGCCTGCATTCGTGTACAGCGTAAGGTATGAGCTAAGGTGCAAAGGTATGAGCTCTAAATAATTTCAATTTAACTCCACCAGATGGCACTGTTGAGAGGTTTAATTCTGACAGCATAACATCTTGTTAAATTATGGTGACAATTAAAAAGGGAACGAGGGACAGTAAGAAAAACAAGACCCATTATTATTCTTCTGAATCAGTAAACCAAATCATTAAATAACCTTAATACAAGATAGAATTTAGGCTCCCAGAAGAACTTTTTTGTTTAAATGAAATCTAAGTTACAGATTCTCAGTCCTTGTGTGTTAGCAGAAATAGTTCTTTCCAGTCTCTTATGCTCTCATATCCCTAAATAGCCATACAGGAATATTTGCATGTAATTTAATTAATTTACATGTAATTCTTTAAATAGGGTAATTATAAAAATAACTTTTAGCTTTCATCTTTTCTGCAGATGGATTGAAGTTTTACTATTCTCTTTTGCTGTGATGGTTTTTTGGTTGGTTGTTTGGTTGGTGTGGGGGATTTTTTGTTTTGTTTTGGTTGGTTGATTAGTTGGTTGGGGTTTTTGTTTGGTTGGTTATTTTTTTCATTTGATAGAATAAACACACATCTGCTGTAAGAACCAAGTATTTTCAGACTCATGTAATGAGGTTGATGATATTGGATTCCTCCTTTTGAACTCCGAAGTCCTCAATATAGTTGGCAAGACAGAACACAGTATATTTGTATGCTGTGACTTGTGAATTGCTGAATTATGGTCTTGTTTTCTCAGCATTTCCATTTAAGCAGACCAATGAAGAAGAAAGAGAGGGGAAGTAAGCTCACACACTACCTTCAAACAGCAACATAAATCTAGTTTAAACTTCTTCAGCCATTTATACCAAGAAGGAAATCTCCAATTATATTAATCAGCTCTTCAGAAACATCTCAAAAGTGTCTTGTCACCCAAAAAGTCATGAATCACACAAAGTAATTTCTAGCCTGTCAAGAAGGAAAAAAAAAATGTTTTCTCCTTAATAGCTTTCAGGTTCAAATCAAAGCTGAGGGATTGGAAAGAGAGGTGGAGAACAGGATGGCCTCTGTCCCTGCTTTTTTAATAGCTTGATGATGTTTTCTTCACTCTGCCTTTGTATACTTGATGGCAGTGTCTGTAGGCTTAGAGGAGTATGACTCAGTAGATGACCGCAGTGATTTTTGAAGGAATTGCAGTACTTGCTGATATAAGAAAACAGCATCTGCAGGCAAAAGGATAGGAGTAAATTGTGGTTGTTACTGCCTGTTTCAGGTGGATTTGACATCCCTGACGTTCTCTTTGGAGGACTGATGTTCCTGTACTCAAATGGGTCTTGTGAAATCTCTTTTTTCTACAAAGAATAGGGAAAAAAAGTAGGTAATAAATACTTGGACTAGCTTACTCCACATCCTTAAATGCTTCTGTAATGTCACTAACCATAACTATCGTGACTAAAACCAATTTTTTTAATGGAAACAGTGGTAATTTATAGATCTACTTCCAGCGCTTCAGTGACTGCTAAGCTCCAAGTGGATAGTCTGGCAATATCCTAAATCAATATGTTAGAGAAACTTCAGAACACAGCAGCTTTCTCACCTTCCTTTACAAACCATATTTTGGAAATTAGGTCAGTCAGTAGTTCCCAGTGCCAAGGTTAAGTACTTGGTCTGGAAATTTGGAGGTTCGGCCCCCTGGGTATACTGTGGAGCAACATACATTTGATAACTGCAACCTGAACAGGAAAAAAAGGACTTTGAAAGTTATGCACACATTATTTTGAAGGTTGTATATGACAATTTTCCTAGACTCTTCCATCAGCTCTTTAATTAGCACATAATTTTTCTACATGTTGATAGTTCCACAGGGTTCTGTGAATTAAGCAGCCTCTGACTAAGTGGAATATGACCTGGCTGATATGCTTGCATTTCCTATATAATTTAATCGGCTTCTATTTCTTTCAAATGTTTTTTGTAAGCAAAAATGTAAACCATAAGCAGTATTAATAATTATTTAGTGGTTATTCATTGGGTTTTTGCAATTAAAGATGGGTTTTCTATATTGTACAATTAAATAATCTCAACTAAATTAGTGACATCATTTTTTCTTCAAAGAAAAATTACTTTTTTTTTGGCTTGCTTTCATATTCATAATACTATAGAAGTCACTTATTTCATGAGTCTTAAAAGCAAAACTCTTACACATTTTTTACAGACTTTCAACTTTTTTTCTTTTTTTCCTGTTTCTTTCTAATTTTCTGAGCCTGGGTTTCCTTTCTGCAAAAATGATTCAATTTCAACAGGAGATAATCATAATTGGGATAATAATAGTTGGGGTAACCTGCATATCACTTCTTCATCCAGAGAACTTGTGTCCTGGTCATCTAGGATGCCCTGCTAGGAAAACAGAGAGTGTGGGCTTATATACTGAACTTTAGAAGACATGCAATACAGGACTCTCTGTCCAAAATACTTAAAATGGTATAGTTTCAACTTTTCCAATAATAATACTAAATCAAAGTGGCAGTGAATTCTGTGTTTTATGCTGAAATTTATGCTGTTGGGCTTTACTAAGGGAGCTAGATGCAAGTATGCTGGCTTCATTGGACCTCTTTGGAAATAAAATCTGAATTTCAAATTACATGAGGCAAAAGATGGGTTGTGAGATGTTTAGCTTTGCCTGTGTAGTGGTATCCCAGCACAGCTGCGTTACGCATTATGGTTCAGATCAGAAGGGTGGGTTTTCTTCTTGTTTGTCCATTTTTGAGTAAATTGCTCATTTGGACTCTCTGTGCTAAGGTGGTCTCTGTGTGGGGTTCTAAAAAGGAACACAAGAGACATCTTTCTAATTACACTTTACCAGAAGAAGCTAAGTAATTTAGTCTGTTGATGGGTTTTCAGTACACAGAATCAGCCTCTGACCGGGTCAAGGTAAAACACTGAAAAATACTTGCAATGTGGGTGCCAGGTCCTCATTGCTATTTGTTTTGCTGTGCTCTTTATTGAATTAAATCTGCTACTAATATCGATAGCCCCTCACATTTAAAGAAGTCTTGGAGCGCAGGGGACTTCACCAATTCTGATGAAGGTAATCACGGGAATCTCTGTTGCCTAAGAGGTGTTGCTATGGGGTTTTGTTTGATTGTTTGTTTTGCTTTTTGTTTGTTCAGCTTTTTTTTTATATATATTTGTAATAATGATTATATTGAAACAGAGAAGACTGAGCTAATGAGATTATATTTAAAATGTTATTTTCAAGGGAGATAGGCCAACGTTGTTTGTTTGTTTTTTTTTTTTTCCCCTGAGCTGGGGTTTGGCTTTCCTTGAAAATAACAGATGCATTGAGGAAGAATTCAGTTTGTTAGCTGTTAAGAATTCTCCAGTAGATGGAGATAGAGAACAGGGCTTTTTAGAAGACTTTTAAGACTTTTTTTTTTTTTTTTTCCCCTCAATGGTAGTGTTTATACATTTTCTGTCAGTCTTCCTAGGGTGTTTATCATAACTGTTAATAAGTTGCTGTCTGAGAAGGTGCTCAAGAGCCAACAGCACCTAGATAAGAATTGAAACCATCTCTGCATATGAAAGGTGAGTTGAATGAGTTTAACAAATGCATTAAGAATTAATTTCCTGCTTTCCTAGCTTTCATTTCACTAACTGCCATTAAAAGAAACACAACTCTATTAGGTGTTTTGTGTTTAGACAGATATTTTAACATTTATAATTTCAGATTAATAGATAAATTATATAATATTTAAGTTTGTTTATTTTAACACACAAACTCTCATCTGCATGATTTGGGTCATCATCATACTAGTGTGTGGGAGTTGTTTGTTTAGATATTGTTTTCATTATGCTATCACATCATAAGTATTGTCATAATTTCCTTCATTTTTCAGTTATTTTCTGAAGAAAAAAAAATTGGTTACTTTACTGGCCAGTTATTCTTCTACGATCTTTGCAGAAGAAGGAATTAATTAAAATCAGAGGAAAGACTATAGGAATATAAAGACTACAATTAAAAAAAATGAAATCCATGTAGTCATAGCAGGAATATGCTAATGATAGGACAAAACATGCAAGGTCATTTCTAATCACATATTTTATTCATATATGCAACCACCCAAAAATGCCAGTGAGTGGCTTCCCAAGAAGTGGCATATTTGTTCTAGTTGGAGCCCTTAAAACACAAAGCTAAAGATAGATATTTAGCCTTGCCATAAAATATTGACTGCTGTTATTCAGCGAAAAGAGCTATGAATTCTTTGAGAGAGGCTTGTTTCTGAAACAAGGAATCACTTGTATGATTTTTATTTTCACACTCATATATTTACTATAGATATTTACAAGGATTTTATCATTGTGACACACACTCTTTGATTCAAAAGATAGTGCCTTTCTGCCAGGCAACTTGCAACACATGTTGATTTGTTGCTAAAAATAAGTGGAAACCCTAAAAGTCTTGAAACAGTCTTGGAAAGTGGTGAAGATGAGTAGTCATTGTTTGAAAGTCAATTCACGGCCCATAGATCACTATCTGAGAAAGTTTCTGTGTAAATCTTGTCCTTTTCCTCATTGGTGGTACTCCAGTGGTTACTGGTGTTCATGGTCACATGAAAAGAATAATCAGGTGTGCCTAAAACAAAACCTGATTCTAAAGAGAAAAAAATTGAGCTATGAGAATTTTTTTTTTTATTATTTTTCAGAGACCCTTAAAGATATGTCATTTTATCAGTAGCTTAGAATTATGTCATGCATATTTTCCAAAAGCCAGTTTATGTAGGTATTTATACTTTCTCATTGAGAGCTTGATCCTATTTCTGAGATGTTTGTCTGGAGAAGACATTCATTTATCTCTCAGTGTAAGATTTTTGGTCTGGGGTTTTTTTTGGGTTGGTTTGCTTTTGGGGTTTTTTTCATTATCATTTCCCATGTAATAGAAAACAATCTTGAAATTTCTGAAGATTTACAGAAAGAAGTGGTTGAACTGAAAGAACAGTTAGACTCAAAGGACAGATTGCCTTGAAATCATTCTGAAGAATGGGGCAAAGCTGTGGTGCAGGACTGCAACCTCTTCATCAATAATGCAGTGGTCTCAGGAGCTCTGTAGTGTTGGGTAGATGAGCAAAAGGTCTCTTTCATTTAGAAAGAGATATGGAAAGACTGACCTTGTTTCTCAAGAAGCAAGTACTAGAAGAAAATATCCTTGGAATACCACAGAGGAATACTTGGTCTTCTTTACCTCAAAAAGCAGGAGTCTCTGAGTAAGAGTAGTTGCAGAACATTTTTCCTTCTTTGTCCAAGCACTTTCTCCTACTACCACTTTTTCAAAGAAAGTTTACAAAGAGCTTGCTTTTTTTTTTCTTTAATTTCCTTGCATAATGAAATAATGTTTTCTGACAGTCATAAGGGAAGAGCAATCTACAGTGCCATAAGACATTATCAAATAGAATAGGGTATACATACATACATACATATATATATAAAGACAAGGGAAGTGTTTTTAAAGTTGTATATCATACCCTCAACCTTTTCACTAACCGTGACAGCCTGGCTTTCTGTCACTTACTGAGATATGAACTACTTTAGCAATAGTAAGAATTGTCAGGATTTGATGCATTCTCATCTTAGCAAGAGTTCACTTAACCAGAACGGTGGGGCTTTGGAATATGTCAAGGACAGCAAATACAGAACATTTGTTTTTCCCTGTGTCTTGCTGCTCTAAAGGCCAATTAATCTCCTTCTTCTACCTGCCTATACTGGGATTCTGGCACTGTTCTACAAGCATAACTAGTGATCTGAATTTTTTGTTCTCTGTGCTAGAAGCCCCTGAAGTCATCGATCTGAGAGGAATGTTTGTAGCTTTGTTTATAAAGTGAGCATTCAAAATGATTTTTAATACTTTCTGCTGTTCTTTACTCCCTTTATTCTTTCAAGTGTTTGTTTCATCAGCTTTCCTGAGTTAAAATAAAAGTGCAGTCCTGACAAGTGGTCTTTTTGATGACAGAAAGAGATGTAGGAGAGATTGATCTGGACAAGAGAGATCTTCTATGGTCAGAGTGTTTTCTGTTCCTCTTGTCTTGTCTATGGACCTTAGATGAGTGAATGACCTCTTCTTTTACAAATTAGGATTCCAGGTTACATATAAAGCAAAATAAGTGTTTCAGAGGGGGCAGAAGTTAAAATCGATTGTATACTTTGAAATCATAAGCCTCTTATAATCTTTATGGCTGTAATATAATGGTTTTATTTTTCAGTGCTGTATGTTCTCCTTACATTAGTATAACCGCTAAACCCATTTCATAGTAATGTGCTCCAGGTCTTACCAATTATACAGTGGAAAGATTGGCATTTTGCTCTGACCTCAGAGTTCTCCCTTACCTTATAACTGCTGCACTGCTCTGTACTTGCAGGTGACAGTTTCCACCTTCTACCTTTCCAGGCCGATTTCATTTTCTAGCAATCGTTAGCTCCTTTGGAAGTTCTTTTATTGTCAAGAGCAATGGATTTAATGAAAAGAGTCTGTAGCTGCCAAGTTATTTTAAAGGGACAACCATACTGTTTGCTTTTGGGAGCAGAGTACTCTCTCAAAATTTTATGGTGTCTCAAGAAATAGTATAATCGGCTTGACCACCTCACCCTAAGAAGAACTGTCATTTCTAGCTTGTCCTACAATATCTGATCACTTTTTCCAGTGAATTTCTCAAATGTTCAAAAATAAATGTTATTGTTACTTGTCCTCTTCTTCTTCCTTTAAGTCTCTAAACACTGATGCTCCAAGCATACAACTCTATGACTTTCTTCTGCAGACACTGATTAGTACTATTTTTCTTTAAAGAAAATTATAGTAGTAAATTTACAAATACAAATTTCCTATTCTATAATGATTCATGCAAAACCAATGAGAAAAGAAAATAAAAAACCTTTACATACCAAGGTTCATACCTGTATCATGCCAGATAAGAATCATTACTTTGTCTTGTTGGAGGTTTTTTCCTATATATCTTAGACTAAACCAGTTTTACATGCCATTACTATAGTTACATTCTTTAAAAAAAAAAAAAAAACAAACCTAAATTATTTTATTAAGTCTTTTACAAGATTTCTAGCAGAATGTCAATCTGACAGTAACATAAAAAGCCACCTGTTTGGAGCTTACTTGCTTTTTCTGGCCCTGTATGATTTTTATTAAGCTCCACTATACTTTTGTTTGGTTGACTATAGATGTTTCTTTTAGCCTTTTTCTATGCCATAGCAAGCTCATTATCTGAAAAAAAAAAAAAAATACCGTGGAGATATTATGTTAATGCACAAAATAATTTAACTAATACCTTTGCCTCTATAACTTCACTAAGTCAGAATAAAGAACATCAGAGAGAAATGTCACCTGTGTATTTCAACCAACTTTGGCCTTTCTTCTATGCATCTTAAAATCTTTAGTACCAATATTGCTGAATTGTGTGAACTAGTGATGAGAACATATGCATACATTTCCAATGCAGAATTTTTTGCTTTTCTCCCCACCTTTCTCTCTTTCAATTACCCAGCTGTCCTCCGAAGATTTATACACATGCATTAAGCAAGAAGAAAATATTCAAAATGTTGTAGGTATTATTCTTTTTTAACCCTTTTCTTAGACCAAATACAGGAAGGCTGCTTTGTGATCTTCTTTGATTTCTAAATCTCATATAAAATCAGCATTTAATGACAGATTTCATTATTGATAGGTATATTTTGAAAGATTTTGAGCAAACATTTTTTAACTTGCATTTACATAAAGCTTTAGATCCTGACCTTCCAGATACTCTTAGCATTATCAAAATAAAGAAAAATAATCTGTTTATTATTACAAGAATGCAATTCTCTGTACACTGTTATTCGGTAAACAAGGATCTAGAAATGAAAACTGTTCTCATGCCATGCCATGGTTTTAATCTCAATGAGCCAAAACAACATTTGTTTTTCATATGTTTTATCCTGTATCAGTTGCCATCTGGGGACAGGTTACATCCCCACAAAGGATACAGAAGGTTGTATTACAAACAGAAAAATACGTAGTATGTTTTAGTCTCTCTTTGTATTCTTTCTTGTCAATAAAGAGAAACCAGGCACAGGGGGATGTGATCCACTGGATCCAGACCTAGGATTCCTCTTTCTCTCCATTGATTACAAAGAACATATAGAATGAGTAGCTTCAATTCAGACTTCCTCAGAATAAAGTGTCTAATATTTAAATGCAAAATTCTGCAGAAGACACTCCTCAGGCATGTGCTGGGTAAAAGTAGGGCATAAAGCCAAAACAGAGTGTTTAAATTCAAACCACACTGATCAAAAAAAGGTAATAAATGACAATTTCTCTACTGCCTTTTCTGTGTCACAACAAGGCTCAAGGATGTCCCTTTACTGTTTCATATTTCTACAGAAAGGAAGTTTTCCATGGAGGCTGGAAGGGGGTTGCTGTATGCTTCATTCAGGTTTGGAATGACAGCTGGAGACTACAAATGTGGGAAATGCCACTTAGCTTCTCTGTTTATAATGCAGATGTAGTCAAATACATCTATAGAGACACGTAATAAAATTTATTTTTCTATCTCTATCTGAAATAAAATATTTGATTCTTTTTGAAGCACCCATTTTTAGAGTCAAGACAATTACTTTAAATTAAATTTCCTATTTTATGTGGCTAGTACTACGTAAAATAATCCTGCAATGACTACCCAGCATTTAAATTTTCAGAGCATTTCATTGCATGATTTTAGCAGGGTTTCCTTAAACCAGAGTGACTCAGACAGAAAAGTGAATTTCATGCAATTTCTAACTGAATCTAGTAGGTAGATGTAACAGTGAATTAATGCTACTATGCTAGATCAGATAGAAATTCCTTTCCTCACTTTTTTGTTTTGTTTTTTTTGGTTTTGTACACTAGTTCCACTGTTGCAGGTCACAGTCTGCTATACTTTTAAAGATTGTGTAAATTCTTGTACATGAAAGAAAGGAATGCACTATTTGTTGAACAGAATAAATCCCTGGAAACAGAAATTTCTGGCAACTGGCACCTGATTAATTTGCTTAGTTTGTGGAAGAGATGGAGAAACTTGGATGTTTATATTGATTCATTAAGTAAACTACTTACTAAAAATTTTGGAAAAGAGTGTAATTACTCTTCTCAGGCAGAAAGAAGTCACATTGGAGTTTATTCTGGGTAAGCTCAGAGAGTCTTTGCTCTACTTTGTGCCAAAGTCTTTCTGAGAGCACTAGTAAACCCTTGCCAAGATACCCTGCCAATGTAGTAGAGCTCTATTGCAAGGATATTCCTCAACAGAAGAAAAGGAAAAAAAAAAAAAAGAAAAAAAAAGACAGAAAAAGAAGGAATAAAGAAGAAAAGACAACAATTCTCCCAACCTCAATATGTTATTCCACATTCTTATAAGCTTCATCCTTGTGAACTGAATTGTTACTTGGATATGTACTGATGTACAAAAAAACAATTGTGCTTTCATCTTGTATAAATATTATTTTATTATGAGCAATATTCCATTGTTTTCACTGATATTTGTACAGTGTTGAGTTCTCAACTCTGACAATTACCATAGCATCTTTAAAAAATGCATAATTAATTTATTCTAGCAACTTATCAAATTATGCTAAACAAATTCATCACATATGTACAATTGCTGTCATTCACAATATACAAGGTGTGATTATGAAAGTCACTTTGTAAAAACAAATCATTTTTTATCTTTCTATTGTTTGAGTGTTGGCTTATTTTTGTCATTCCTGTGTGCTTTAAATTTTAAGGCCTGCCCAACTTATTAAAATCAGTTATCCCTTTCAAGTTCATAAATGCTGAACTCCTTAATAACTAAAGGCAAAAGTTAGCAAAAAATTCTTAAAAAAAACCTGGTAGTTTCAGCACATAATAAAAATCTCTGAGATTTATAACTAAAATTCAATAAAATTCTTCATTCCTTTAAGTCATGGGATAGTTATAATAAAGAAAAAATTCTGGATGGAAGCATTGTTACTGATTTATAATAATATTTTATTAATTTTTGCCCCTAAAATGTGCATCAGACATTGAAAACAATTCAACAATATTATGGTTTGACCTTTAACACATTTTTGAGATCAGCAAGAAAAAATATTAGGATTTTTATTTTAAGCACATTCATATATATATATATATATATATATATGCCCTATTTATATGCTTACTTAACACCTAAAAATAATTGTGGAGTTCTTAGACAACCTTTAGAAAATAAAATATTCATAGTAGAGATACCTTTGTTCCGTGTGTGTGTGGGACAGTGTGTGGAGAGAATTAGAAATAAAGGAACAATTTAGACATGGTTACAATGTTTAGAAGAACACTTTGCCTGAGGCTGAAATACCAAAGCAGCAGAATAAAGTTGATAACAGTTAGCCAGTAAGAAATACTTGCAAAGTGAGTGAAAGTCAGAGGCTTCAGTTCAAAGCATCAGGGACAAAGTTCAGCTCAGGCCAAGACCCTGATATAGCTATGGATGTGGATGGCTATGGCTGGATATGACTTCTGAAAAAATCTGAGTTTTTGTTATTCCTTTGAAACATAAACTTGAAAGACAACATGCTTTGGAGTAGCTGCAGACCCTTTTCTTAAAACACATATGTGGGTGCTGGTCCCAGGTCTCATGGATTTTCATGTAAATTTTATCTTGCAACCACTTCATGAAAAGCACAGAAACTGACATGGCAACAAGGCAAGAAGGTGTCAAGTGTCATACAGAATCCTTCTCCTGTAGCACAAGAAATCCCAGAAACTTTCCTGCATTTAGAGCAGCTTCTACAGCACATGAGGAGAGAATGGCAACGGAACCACACTGGGAAGGCTTCCCACACCGGTGGCGTGCAAGGTTCATGTTCACTGTGTGAGGCTTGACATAGCTATAAACTGATCTGTAAAAATCTATGTCTTTAAATATTAGTGTGTTTTTATGGCTGTATTACATTTTGGAAGCACGTAATGGCATGTTGGATCACATTAACTGATAATACTCTTGCATAGCTATCAAGCTTATTTGTGGATCACACGGAAGTTATCATGATAAAGAAAAACAAGGAAAACTGAACAGGATTTCTTTGCTTTTTTTTTTTTTTTTTTTTTTTAAATTCAAAAAAAGGAAGTCAGACTGTTCAATTGACCTCTAAATTCTTTTTGTT
>VZTX01007324.1:157595-182290 GCA_013400915.1 Pardalotus punctatus | reverse complement strand
AATTTTCAAAAAAAAAAAAAAAAAAGAAAAATTAACAGGATTTTTTTTTTTTTTTTTTTTTTTTTTTTTTTTTAAATTCAACAAAAGGAAGTCAGACTGTTCAATTGACCTCTACATTCATTTTGTGTTTCAAAGAATATTATGAGCTTTAATGTTAGCAGGTTTTGTGAATGAAAGTCAACCATTATATCTTCAGCACCCCATGTGGCACTTTGTTACACACTGCTTGTTTCAATCACATTGCAAATCATATTTTTATTCCCCTACAGCTCATACACGAGTGTTAATATATACAAAAAAAAACGGTTGAAATTACATGCAATGGTAAATCACCAGGGCAACAGGGAACTCTTCACAACTTTACAGTGTTGATTTTCCATTTCCGGAGCTCTAAAAAATACTACTTCTACAAAAAGAACCATCAAGCTGAGAGTATAAAAGAAAACAGTATTTTCAAATAGAAAATACTTCCAGTTAGAAGGTGTGGATCAAACTACTGTTAAGATATTTCAGTGTTATGTGCATTTCTTTTTATATTTACCCACAATTTAATGTAGATTTTTTACAGTTAAAAGTGAATGTCTTCAAATGAAATTTATTAAAAGGTTACAAAGCACAGGGACCATTATTAATATCTTGCCACAATGCTGTTTGGCCGGTACTGGAAGATCATTTCCACTAAAGCATTCTTTGCTAAATCTCAAAATGTAGAACTTTAAACATTCATATTTTCTAATGTTTTATATCAGATACTTTGA
Source organism: Pardalotus punctatus (assembly GCA_013400915.1). NCBI lineage: Eukaryota > Metazoa > Chordata > Aves > Passeriformes > Pardalotidae > Pardalotus > Pardalotus punctatus. Next base: position 181,532 of record VZTX01007324.1, on the reverse strand, counting down.
GTGCTCTTATTTAACTAATATTGAATGTGTTGCATACGATTTTTAAACTAGATCATTTCTTTGTGGATCTGGAATAAAATTTCCACGTGATCATATTTCCATGAGAGCCTGTGAAAATGTTAGATAATTTCTATCATGTCATAAATCTTCACTAATCTGACAAGTCTTTGGATTTACCCAGTACACACATGAACCAGAAGAATGGGTAGGATGGCTGGAGTATCGGCTAGAACACACATGCCCTGGACAGGCATGGTATCATAACTCTGTATCATTTCTTTTGCATTACACAGTCTAATTACCACCATCTTAAAGGAAAATCTTGCAGGCAGATAAGAAGAACAGAAGTTCTTATGGACTGATTTAAATTAAATGCATTCCGTGTGTTGTAATAGAGAAAGTGTACGGGAAGTTATGTCAGACAGTGACAGGAATTTTGTGATCCTTGTGGCTTTAGGTGGGGAACAGAGAGACTGAGGTTTTACTTTCTTTAAGGAAAATTAGAAAGTCATTAATAAAAAAACCCCAAAACTATGTATGTCTGTGTGCAATATATACAAGATTATATTTTAGAAAGATTGCAGGAAGTTGAAGGACCAATAGTAATTCAGTCAAAGTATTCATGATCATTATTGTTTTATCCTAGAAGGTTCACTGTCTATTTTTTCCTCTAGATCTTTGACAGAGTAGCTGCAGAATTCTTCCTGAGTATTAACCTAAGAAGCATTTTGAAAAGAAAAATGGAGACACAATTCCTAATCACCTTAAATACTCACCATTTTAATTTTTTAATTTTTTTTTTAAATGCTGATTAGTGTGGAAAGAATATGTTCTTCTCCCTTTTTTCAGTGTAGTTCTGCATCCAGTTATAAAGTGGTGAACTTGTTTGGCCCAAGCCACACATCCTCCCTGATTTAATTTGATTCTGTCTTGGAGGTTGTTCTCAGTGACTTCCATCACACCAGCATTGGTGCATTTCCACAGTAACAAATTGTCAGACACATTTGCAATATCATTGCTTTGTTGCCTGTACTCAACTAATAAAAAGCTTTGGACAAGATTGTGACATGAAACTTGGAATACACTAGAGCTTTACTAAATGAGAATAATAGTGAAAATGCTGGAGAATGACAAGGGGAAAACCTTTATTAATGCAAGTAATAGAGGTGACAAACAACAACACGGAATATTCTCAGAGGCTTTGCCATTCTAAAATCCCAAGCACATAGACACTGCAGGAGTCAGCACTCTCTTAAAAACCTCCAACGGTAATAAACTCGCTTTTCTGAAAGATTTGGGACAAACTATGCAAGCTATAACACAAGGCCTTCAGGGAATCCCTTTGTCAGGGGTTCAAGGGCATCGTTTCTGAAGAGCTCTACAGACATTAGAATAAAAAATTATCCACATATGCCATGCTAAAAAAAGACCTGTAGGACATCAGTCTAGTTAAAAGTCCAAGGACATGTCCCTGTAGAATTCCCCAGGGTGTCAGAGGAAAGAGTATCTGCACATCATTGCAGATTCTTCATAATTACTGCAGGGATATTACCAGGAGAACTGCTGCAGGGAACAAAAAGCCTTTGGGTCACATATATTATTCCCCTGATTATATCAATGTGACACATTGTTGTACAGACCATTGTGCTGTAGGTTGTCTGTAGCTAAAATGAAGTACTATGAAAATGAATAGTTGGATATGTGGAATGATTTTCAAATGTACTATAATATGGATCTGAGGGAGCAGTTTGCATAATGAGTCTCAGAAATAATGAATCCCATTGTTCTATATCCACAGGATCTGTAGAGCAAAGACTAGGCTATCTTGTACCCAAGAAATATGTATTAAAACACAACAAAAAAAATATGTTATATTAACCAAAAGATAGATTGTGTTGGATCACACTGGTAGTATGCATGTTCTGGTCATCCAGAGGGAAAACCTTGTCCTTCAGACTTCAGCTTCTCAGTTTTGGAAAGTAATATTCATTGTCGGCTTTCAGATTGAAAATTGATTTCCAGCTGCTTCATGCAGCGCTGTAAATCTGGGTTTTTTTTTAGTTAAAATGACTAAGAAGCAAGGACAATAGTTCTGCATGCGGATGGGTTTATTCTGTCTTGTAAGTGCTTCTTTCTAAATCTCCATCTGGCTGTAACTCTTGGTTCAACGAGAGTGGCTGGAGATGAGAAATTTGCATGCCAGTGAATATAAATTTATATATAGACTACCAGGTCCTGGCCCAAGTGTGAAACCCATCAGGAAGGGTCAGGGAGCAGCTCTTCAGGGTACCTTTGGGACTGAGGATGGGTCACTGCCTAGAGGTATGGGACACACTATGGGATGCAAGAGAAGAGTATTTAGGGATAGCACAAGATTTACTGTGGGATGCTTAGAGAAAGAAGTGAAGGTTGGGAAAGTGAAGGAAATGTTTGCTTTATATAAGACCAAAAAAAAAAAGGAACATGGTGCAATAAGTTGATAGAAAGGTTGATTCCATGTAAACCCATGGCTGTTTGTGTAGCAATGCTCCACATCTCATCAGCGCAGTCTGACCTGTCTTATAAAATGCTATTTCTAACTCCTTTTGTAGTGGATGGACTCTTGCTCAGTGTTGAGGGGAAAAGGAGGGACAGAGTGTGAGTGACCCACAGGTCAGCAGGCCATGGAGTCACAGGAACTGGAGACAGCAGAGTGGATTAATGTGCCAAAGCTGGAGTGGGACCTTAGTGTCACAGGGATCCATGTGCCCATGCTGCCAGGAACTGGAGCAAGTGCATTTGCATAGGTGAGTGTGCGATCACTAACAAACATCAAGCCAGAACAATCAGAGCAGATGTAAGCAGCCTGGGAGCCCAGGTTATGTGTCTTTCGGAAGACACTTTTAGTATCTGTGTGTTTGAGGATGCTGCAACACGTTCCACTTTTTTTCAGAAGACAGTATGAAATTTGGCTAATATTTTATCTAGGTAACATCATTCCATCTCAGGGTTTTTTTTTTTTCTCCTCAAATATATGTTTCTTAGAAGCATCCAGAGGGGCTTTAATGTCAATATACATAAACACAGGATAAAATTATTTGTCTAAGTGACAGTACATCCAAAGCTCAGGATTTTGGACAAATCTTGAATAAAGAACACTGTGTGATTGACACACATTGGAGACCTACACACCCTGATTGAGAGTACTGAGGGCTAATTGAGAGCAGAGTGACAAGCATGAAATCCAGGGAGTGTGCTGGAGTTCATTGCTTTTTTGAAGTCAAGTGTTAATAAAAGTTAAATTATCCATAGTAAATTATGCTTTGTTCTTTCTTAGTGCTTGTTCAGAAAGTATTAATTCAGAAGGCATTATGTTCAACTATCAGATTTATCTGTGAGTCAGAGAATTCCTTGCAACCTAACATGCATTTCCTAAAAATTTACTAAGAAATTAAAACATGGAAATAATTAAAACATTTAAAATAATATTTAACATTTAAAATAACTTCTGTATGACATGTATGTTGAAAAAAGCTGAGTTCATAAGAGAAACAGAGTAACATTTTGCTTCCTGGTTACATCAACTGGGACTTATCTATGGTTTACATATAGACATGTTAATCAAATTTTCCATAGAGAAAAAAAGGACCAACAAACTAGACAGATTTTAAGCATTGCTCAAAATAACCTTGCTTATCTTAATTTCTTAATATACAGATTTTTTAATTTTTTTTTTTTTTTTTTTACTGATAAACCACTGAAATCCTGTTGTTTTTTGGAGGCTTTCCCCTGAAATAAGATGGTTTGAACTGTCATTAACATTTTTATTTGTAAACTCTTCATGTTGATATAGGCAACAGAATATACACACTGTATATTACATATTAGATGATCCAAATCTATCTGTATGAACTTTAATCAGTCAAATTTCTCTGCAGACCCATGAATCTCTGTGGTATTAATTTCTTTACAGTTTGTTTCCTTTCCAACATGATGCTACCAAGGGAAAACATTTACATCTATAACATCCAGAATTTCTCCTTAAAAGGAGAATTCTAATTCTTCAGAAAGCTAATTTCTCTGGTTTCCAATACTGCTGATGCTTAAATAATGGCTTCTTTTAAGTTTAGATCCTGTGAAGCCACAGAAAGAGCAAAGTAGTATTTGAATGGATCTCAGTCATTAATATTTCAGTATAAAGAAACTTTATGAGCAAATTTCAGCCATACATAAAACTACTATTTAAAAGATATAAAGCAAAATTCTTCAGCAAAACATTCAGTGCAATATGGTGGATGGTTGTCATTGGCTCCTATCTGAAGGAAATGTCTTTCTTAAAAGCATTACCGCAACAGCATGAAGTTAAATGAGAAAAGTTAAAATTAATTATTTATATCAATATGCCTTGTAATTAGAACTTTTTGACTACAACAGTAATATTATATATATANTTTTTTCTTTTTTTTCTAATATATATATATATATATATATATATATGTAACAGGGCACATTGGCTGAATTTAAATTAAGAACACTCAATGGAGATAATGTACAATAGACATCCGAATATCCAATAAGGTGGAATATTGTTTTGAGATTAAAAAGCACAAAGTTCTTCCATTGAGATCATCTTAGAGGAGAATTCAATGGACAACTGAAATAAAGAGGTTCAGTCCTGTTCCCATGCTCTGTTGATTATTGCACATCTGACAGCTGATCAATATCTGAATAACATCTCACAGATGAATGAGTATTTTTTATTTCATATTTCCATTCCTTGCTATGAAGCCAAAGTGTCAAGTATGAGTAAATGTCTTCATTTGGGGCTTGGTGTGATCAAGAGACTTCAGTTGAGTCGTTGGAGGTCCCTGAATGGGAATTATCTATGGTGCTAGAAACTGTAATATGAAAGTCAGAGTTAAGACTATGGTGTGAATGCTGTTTTGCAACTATCAGATATGCAAGACATTTAAAGTGCAAAGTGAGAGAAAATGAAAGTTGTTTAGGAGCCAACAGGAAGCAACAGATGCATTTATGCTTCTGAAAAGTTCACTGTAAACACTTTCATTGTTCATGTTGTCATTTTTCTCTTTTGTTCTGTGCAGTACTAAGCTCACAGGTAAGATTTTTTAAAGATTGTAGTATACAATCTTTAAAATGTGGGGCCTTTTTGAATTAGATGACAACTACTCTGAATCTCAAAGTGTCAATAGCAAGAAAAAATGAAGAGACATAATCCAAGAATAATAGTGTTTAGGTGAAACTATCAAAAACATGAGACTGTGAAATATAGTGAGAGCTGCTGGTTCTAGGCTAGCCGTTCTTCAGTGATAAGGCTTACCTCTGAAAAATGTCATGTCAGTTCCCAGGTGATGTCAAAGAGTGGATACATGTAGTTCCTCTAGCCAAGTGGTTCCCCATTTTTTCCAAGTTGAACCTTTAAGTAACACTGTTTTATTTATTTACGTATTTATTTCTCTAGAAAATATTTCTTTTCTTCAAGTATTTTTTCAGCAGTTGTAACCTATTCAGAAGAGTTTACATTCGCAGTCTATTCATGCTCTTAGGTTACTTATGCTCAGCCACAATATTTATAAAATTACATAATTTGTGGGAATTACCATCGTCACATCAGTCAAAACTTAAACTCTTTTTCCTCCTTTGTCTCTTGTTAATGCTCTGTGCAGTTGTGCCAATATGAAAGGTTATGGTAAGTTCCTTCTCTTGTAAAGATGACCCAGTTCCCTTGGCTGACATTACATAGAGGTGAAAATATAGTTCCATTATTTTGCTAATTACTTACTTCATAGTTATAGTAGGACCAAGTATGAAATTATCTCTTCTTCTGTAAGAAGATGCCTATTCATTCTCTAGTTACATAAGATTAAGGCTATGTCCTTACTCTGTCTACGCAGAGGAGGCAAGAATTTAGTTTACAAAAAGCCAAATAACTTATGATCCTAGGATTCATTATTCTCCCCGGAGATTCAGGCTCCTAAGCACATAAATCACTTTTAAAATGTTATGCTAAGTTATACTCTGGGCCTTTGAGATAAGAAAGGTAAGATGCATGGAAAAAAGTATTTGGAAAATGCAGTTTCAACACCCTAAAAGAACCAAAAGGAAACAGTAAGATGTTTTTCTGTGACTCAGATGTATTAAATACTAGTTCTTCTAGCATTTGGATAATATTTCTGCAACAAAACAGTGGTGGATTGCTTGGTAGTATCTCAAATTTCATGACAAGTAGGAGCCTACTAGTCACACTTTGCATCATTATCATATATATTACATTTTGTAATGACACGCTGACATAAAAATATATGGATTGGAAGCTTTAGCAGTGCAATTATTACCAGCTATTGACAAAAACGAACCAAATAAAATCCACACCTGGAATAAGGTGCATATGAGAAGATACTGTAACTAATGAAGAATAAAATGTTAAAAATATCTGATCATGAGATTTATTTTACTTTTATAAGATAAGCTGATCCAGGGAGAGTGTGTGCCCTCTGAAGAAAAATGGAAGTGCAACACTTGAATAATAAATGTTGGTTTACTTAAGGACCTAGAATGGCTAAAAAGGTAAAGATACTTAAATTCACTGTAGGGATCCATCATCAAACTAGGTTATACTGAAGTTTTTTATCAACCTTTGACTGTAATTTTGAAAAGTAGTAGGTATAGGACTGAGAATCATGCAGTTGAAATACTTTCCTGAGGCTGTTCTTATAAGGGAGGTCTTACCAAGCTTAGTATTATCACTGCATTTTGCCTACAAGCACAGCCTCAGTGCTGTCTGGAATTTGATATGGATAATGATATGTTAAGTTTAAGCTACATTGTTTCCTATATTATTCTCTAATATTTAACAGTTATTGTGCATGAACTCAGAGGCTGGAATATGGAAAAGGTATGCCATAAAATATAAATTCCATATATTCATCAGGAACATGTTGTAAGATTTTTTTTAAGGGGATTTAAATATTGAACTACTTAAAAACACACCTTAAATATGCTCATTTTGATGGTCTCTATTAAAAATATTTTCCAGAATTAGCAGCTTTCTTTATCCTTAGGAACTATGTGCATTTTTCCATTTTTAATACTTTTTACATAGATACAATTTGTCCAAGGGGAAAGAAGACAGCCAGAAGTCAGGATATATAGCTCTTCAGTGATTCTCTATAGTTGTCTTCAGTTTTATTTTAGGTGATGTGTCTTCATAAATTCAAAGAGTTAGCCTCTGACTTCATCTTTCATTTCCTTGGAAACCAGAGCATTGTGGATGAGTACTTGGCTCTGACCCAGAGCTGAGTCATAAGCGGTTTCAGCATCTGTGAGAGAGCCCACGATCTCTCCTGAAGTTAGCAGCACAAACTTAATTCTGTCTATATCCTTCACAAGTCACTTTTGACAGGATCGTTCTCATGTAGCTCAGGGATCTAAATGATACGTCTAAATTAGAGCTGACTTTTACTCCTCTGTCTCTTGAAGTGAATACAAAGAGAAAGAAAAGCTGGAAGAGGAATGATAGTTTCAAGCAGAGGGGCAATCATACCTATGTCTGTGTTTAAAACTGTGCTCTTGATTTCACCTGTCTGCTGACTTCATGTGGAAAGGAGATGTATATTTGTACTTCCCTTTGTGATGGCAGAGCACTTAGGGATGAGGAAGAGCAACTGGGACACCAAATTTCTGCATATATCTGGCCCTATATCTGCTGCTTCTAGATGCAGTATATTGTACTCCCACAGTGAAACAGAGAAATCTCTCTCCTAACATACGCATTTTAGTAGGGCCCAAACAGCTGAGTGTGTGACATAAATATGTTTGCATTTTACTTTCCTCACCTGTAAAATGAAACTACTGTATTTATTAATATAATTTATGAAGCCAATTAAAGTTTTCTTTCACAAAAACCCCTCTGCTGTTCATTCACATATTAACTGGAGCTCAGTATAGCTACCAAACACATAAATGCTCTGAATTTATGATCTTGTCAGTGATGATCCAATAAATTGGCTGTTTACCTGCAAAAATAGGATGAAAGCTAAGAGATGTTTAGCATTAATCATGAACATTGTTGGGTTCCCAGGCAGCAGAATGCTATATATACCTGAAGTTTTCTTCATTTATCCTCAGCACTCAAAGTAACAATAACCTTTCTTTTCTCTTTGCACAAAGGTATTTTACATATGAATCAGTTTTTAAATATATTTATGTACAAAATTATTTCAATATTACCAAAAGTGTCTTTTGGTCATCACAGTTATTGTGAATAAGCAGCTCACTTTTCATTACCTGTATGAGGCTTTTTTAAATTGCATGCTCAATTTCAACGGTATTTGAAAAAGAAAATGTCCTTGTGAATTAAGTTTAGATTCAATGATACATCTTGCTGTTCTTTTATTCAGAAAAGCAGACCAGTCATTTTTGTTTGTTTGTTCATTATCTACATAATTTTGGAGCAAATGTATTATGGGATGTCTGAAATCTGAATTTCCTTAGTGAACTTCAAGGTAATCTCATCTCAAATGCTTTTATATAGTAGCTATTTAATCTTCTTTATGGAGAGGACAGAATGACCTTATTCTTTACTTTTTCTAATAAAACTTCTTATGGTTGAGAATTTCAATGAGGTTAAAAATGAATTTTGTGTTACTGAAAAACGAAAACATGGAAATGTCTCTGAAGTAAGAAGAACCTTTTCTTCTTAAGCTTTAATTGAAAAACAAACAAACAAAAAGGTATTTGTTTTACTGAATAATCCTTTGCCATTCTATGGTTATTTTCTGGCAATGGTTGGCCTATAATGCAGGAAAATATAATTATCGTTTCCACTTAATTCAGGGGTATTAAAAATAAAGGTATGTATACTAAGCCTGTAATGTAGAAATATGTCCTAAAATATATTTTCAGCAAATAAATTATTTTATTCACTGAGTTTAACAGCTTAGCATTTTGTCCAGTTTTCTTTTAAAATGACAGATACTACAACATTCATATTAAATTTCTTTCTGTGAACAGATAAAAAAGCTCTCTTTTGTCAGGGTTTCAAAAATAAAGAATGGTTTAAAGAAAAGTCATTACAAACAGGAAAATATATTTAAGACCACTGTCTTTTTAACAGAAAAATATAATAACTTTGGTTACTACTTCAACTTCAGCAAAAGTAGTGTGAGTGGATAGATTAATCTTACAGTGATCTAGAGCATGCCAGAATTTTAAACATCATGTTATTGCAGCATATTTAGATTAGAAGAACTTGTGCAACTTTATATACAGTTGTCACTATCCAGACAAATTTATTTGATCAGCAGTAATCCAGTTCACTTCTTTGGAACTATGACATTTGAGTTACAAAGAATGTGCCACCCCATATTTGTTTATCTGTGTGTGTGTATGGTTTACAGACATACCTGTCTTTGTGGGTGGAACGTACATACAGAAATAGTGGATAGAAATAACAGTAATAAAAATAACTCTCATCTTCAGTGAAAGGCAGATCTATCTGCACAGTTTTGAAGATCTTGAATTTTGGAACAGTGCATGGGGAAGAATTAAGAACTCTTCGCTCCTTGTGCTCATTCTTTAATTTCAGGAAGATTTTATTTTTCCCTGCTGTGGTATACAAAACTGAAAGGAAAATGTCACTTTTTGATAAGCAGTATGTTACACAAATAAATTATAAACTTACCCAACAATGTTTTGAAGACCACTACAACCATGCTTATTCTTTAAAATATTATTTTACTTGATTTTACCACCTGCTTTAGAAAATAGATACAAGCAGATTTTTAGAGGTTTTACAAAATACTGTATTTTAACTACTTGATGTCACCTTTCTGTTTAATGTACTCTCCACTGTACTGCCAAAAAGAACAGATGGCAGATCTGTTTAGATCTATCAAAATCATAGATCTCTTTAGTCTGTGATGGAAAAATATATACATTTACTCTGAGATCACTGATATTTCCAAATCCTGAATTAAAGATGACAATGTTAAAACTAGAATAAAAATATATAGAAAAATTCCAGGTGGTGATATTCACCATTCTTTCAAAAGCACATCAGACTTCAGCTTAGAGAGGAGTAAATTCTGAAATCTCTCAAAGTCCCTCAGAAATACTGCAATGTTATTTTAATCAATATTAAGAGGTCATTATGGTAGTGTGGACAAAATTAACCAGAATACTATTAATTCAATATTTAAACATAGTCAGCGACTCAAGGTGTTTCTACAACTATCCCCTTCATCTCATAAGTCCATATGTTTTCATAGATTTTGTGGGATTTCACCATTCCTTTAGAGGATTTTGCCACTCCTAGACAAAAAATTAGGTTTAAAGTTCATTTGCAAGGTGAATAAAAACACAAACTATGAAGAAAACATATGAATTATGGAAGCTTCCCTGTTTGAAATTCATACTTCATCATATAAATCCTATTTATGTTACAGTGAATGAACTAGCTTCAGATAATAATCAGACAGCTGTTTGTAATGATAAATATGGATAAAAGACCTTTTGCAGTATTTTTTATCTGCATATATTTGGTTTGTCAAAAATTTCTTTGACATTTAGGATTTTTCAGAAATGATTAAGCATATTAAACCACTGATAATGAGTCTTCATGAAAACATGGTACTGAGTTTGGATAAAAGGAATTCATCTCTTGATATGAATTAACATTAATAGAATGTGTAAATGAGTATCAAGTGGAAAGTCTTATCTCTCTAGTTGTTCTAATTAGGCAGTAACATTTAACATCACAAGAATCTGAGATAGTGGAAAAGACAAATAATTGAACTTGTTATTGTCATGCTAAACATGAATATTAACATGTTTGTTGACATATTTTAGAGGAATTCTAAGCAAAGTTTTCTGCAGTAATTTGGAATATATTAAAAATATTGTAGCTTGGCTAGTCTAAGTATTTGTTGTGTGTTGGAGAAAATTTTAAGATTATAATTAGCCAACAATAAATCCTTGGATCTTCAGTTTCATGAGGTCAGTTCCCCTTTGGCTATGAGATTCTGGGCCAACAGTTAGAAACTCCTAACAAGGTCAGCAGCAGTTTGTACATTCTCATGTTGAATTACATTCATAGAATACAAAGACACATAAACACATTATTTGGTGGGGGAAGTGTTGGAAACTGAATGGAGGTTTTCTTGACTCCTTGAAATAAATTAAAGTCACTTCATTCACTTCTGTGACCTGAAAACTAACCAGGGATTTAGTACCATATGAGACATTTGCAGTCTTAACCAAGTGATTTAAACAGGACTTTAGTAGATTTCAACATATGCAGGAAGTTTTCATCTCTTTTTTTGCAAGGGTATAGAAGAGGTGTTTTATTGCCTTTTTCCCCCTCACTCAGATGACCCATAAGCCCACAAATGATATCAAAAGAGATTTAAGGAAGTTGAAATATAAGACAGGTGTTAAAGAATAATGTAATGTTAAGACAGAGGCTGACAGTGTCTTAACCTTCTATTGATCAGGGTGGGAGGAGGGAAAAGCTAAAAATCAAACACAAGTATATGAAGAGGAGAGAAGAGAGGGAAAGATTGAACATATAGTTAGATCCTATTTTCTTCATAAATCAGTGTATTCCAATATTTGTTAAAAAAATAGGTGTCTAAATATTACAATCTTCCTGCATTTGCATTGCTATATCTATAAAAATTAAAAAAAAAAAAAAACAGTTTATCATAGAAGTTTTTCACAAGTATGAAGCAAACAAGCATGGCTGTGTTTTTCTTCAGGTGCTTATATGAAACTAATCATTATATATAGTTGTATATGTGGCTCACTATGAGGTTACCAGGACCAAGAAAAAGAGATATACATAAAATTTTTATCTGTGTCATCTCAGCTAAATAATCTTTCAATTTGTCTCTTTTATTTCACGGTATTTTTTTAAGAACTGTGCTGAACATTACAATCTGAACCAATGGTATTTAAGTCTTTAATGTTCTTACCTCCTGGAGCAGAAACTGCATTTCCAGTTCTTAAACCTGTAATAATTTTTAATGTAACAAGATACTCTATTTGCAGAGGATATTTTCTTACTATTTTTCTTTCATTTTTTCTATTTTGTCTTAAATCATCCCTGCCACCTCTGAACTTTAATCCTTGTATTTTATCTTTCATTTTATAGTCTTAGATATAAAAAAGTTTCTCAGACAAAAGTTAGAGATTGAAGTCAGGAACTGTCTAGACTTTCATGATTTCTTTATCTGTTGCCTAAGGACAGATATATTGTGCAGCATGCAGCCTGCTGAGAAATTTAGCTGATGTTTAATTGAATAAATGCCACCGGATATTGAAATAATCCTTATTAATGGTGATTTCTATGGAGTTATGGGGGAAAAAAATACAGTAAAACTGTCTATTGGTCTTCCAAATTGAGTTTGCTACATTCATGAATGGCAAGAAACAGGAATTAGTGCTTCAAAATATCTATGTAATCTTGTCTTCCTATGTCTACAATAGAAACAAAGGAGGATGCACTCAGTTCTACTGTCTGTGTCATTAATGAAGATATTAAACGGCTTTGATCCTAATATGGAGCCCTGAGGGACATCACTAGTCACCAATCTCCATCTGGGCATTTAGTCATTGACTATTACCCTCTGGATGCAACCATCCATTCAATTCCTTATCCATCAGAGTTCAAATCCATCTTTCTCCAATCTAGAGGGAAGGATGCTAGGATGTTGTCAAGGGTTGTGTCAAAGGCACTAGAGAACTCTAATTAGCTGAATATCTGCTAGCTACTATTGTAGCTCTTACCTTGTTCACTGATGTAGTCATGCCATCACAGGCCACTAGGCTGGTTAGGCAGGACTTGCCCTTGGTGAAGCCTAAACACTTCCCTGTCCTCCATTGTACTTTAGCAGAGCATCTAGGAGGGTCTGTTCCATGATCTCGGGCACAGAGGTGAGGATGAAAGGCCGGTAGTTCCCAGGGTCCTTCTTCATATCCTTTTTAAAGATTGGTACAATGCTTACCTTTTTCCAGTTACCTGGGACTTCATCTGACGTGACTTTTCAAATATGATGCAGAATTATTTGGAAACTGCAACAGTCAGATTTCTCAGGACTCTGGGATCTATCTCATCAGGTCCCACAGACTTATGTATTTTCAGGTTCCTCAGGTGGCCATGAACCTGATCTTCCCTATTCTCTGAAGGTCCATTTTTATTTTTATTTTTTTTTTAAACTTAATGTCTAGTTATTTTTAAGGCAATACCCAGTCTTGATAGATCAGTATTTGTGGTTCCAGGAACTGGAGCATGTGTAGGTGTGTGAATGAATATGTGAGCACTAGTGAAGTTCAATCTTTTCTTGCCACCAAGCACGTCACATATCTGATGTCTTACAGTGGGAGAGACTTTGCTTCTCCAGTCCCTGTCCTGAGATCCATCCACTCAAAAGATGTGGGAAGAGAAGTTGCCAGTGAAACTGAGGTAAAAGGTCAATCTCATCCTACTCCTCATCAGCTGTTATGTTTGCCAGTCGTGCTCGTCAGGGTCATATGTTGTCCTTTTCCTTCCTTTTCTGGCTGGCATACCTATAGAAGCCTTTCTTGTTATTCTCTGCATCACTGGTCAAGTTCTGTTCCAGCCATGCCTTGGCCTTTCTAACCCCATCCTTACACAACTGGGCTGTGTCCTCATGGTCTTTCCAGGTTACCTCTTGCCCTTTAGTTTGCTCAGCAGGTCTCAGCTCAGTCATGACAGTCCTTGCCTTCCTTTATTGATTTATGATGTCTGGGGAACTCTTGCACTCTATGGAAAGCATCCTTAAAGATCTTTCAACTCTGTTCTTCTCCCTTGCTCCTGAAAGAAATTTTCCAGGGAGTCCTACTAACAGTTGAACAGGTGGAATTCTGCTTTTCTGAAGTTCTTTACTCTGGAGACTTTATCCTTCTCCTGATCCATATCTCTCAGGACTGTGAACCCCTCTAGTGCATGATCACTGCAGCCCAAGCTGCCTCCAGGCTTAACTCCTGATTAGCTCCTCCTTCTGATTAGCTCACTTGTGTGGGTGGCCAACTGGTCTAGTAGTACATCCCACTCTGGTGAGTGCATATAGGAGTCTCCTGGCTTGCCTAAAGCTCTCTCTACCACTTTTCCATCAGATATTGGTGTGGTTGAAGTGCTCCAGCAGGACACGAGATTACAAGCATGATGCCTCCTGTGGCTGGAGCATTGAAGTAGCCTATAGTAGACACCAAACATCATTTTCCTTTTGACACCCAGTCTCTAATTCTTACTTTCAACCCGCTCATGGCTATTTTTCAGAGACATCTCTACGTTCTATCAATTTCTTGACGTAGAGGGCAACCCCTCCAGTTCTTCTTCCTCTCCTGCCCCTTCTGAACAGCTTGTAGCCATCAATAGCCACACTCCATTCATGTAATTCATCCCACTACATTTCAGTAATGGCAACTATGTTGTAGCTTTCTAGCAGCATTTTCTAGCAGCATTCTGGCTTCCATCTCCTCCTGTTTTTTGTCTATGGTGCGATGCAGCTGATTATAGATATGAGCTGTCTCAGAGACAAATAATAAAGAAAAAAACCTCTATATATAAACACATTTTAAAATGAGAAAAAACATAAATTTTGTGGAAGGCATGAGACAAATTTTGCTCGTCAGAATTTTGTACAATCAAGATTATAAAGCAAGGTATCATTCTGCCTGTTGGAGTAGAGCATTCCATTTCCACAATTTCCAATGTAATAATGCCTTGCAAAACTGACACAGGGATTTTTCTCAGAATGCTCTAGATACATACATCATCTTTCTGGCAAGATAAATTTTCTTCTACTTGGCTATGTTGTCTGTTTGTTCTCAGTAAACTAATTGAAAAACAAAACAAAAACGTTTACTACTCTCAGTAAAAGAATTGAAAAATACCCCAAAACTCCACTAGCCGGACATATAAAGGAAGAACTTAGAAGTTTTGCAGGAGATAATCTATTTAGTGTAAGACCAGAAGGAATCATATTACAGTGGCAGTGGTAGCAGACAGCTCAGGAGATGTAAATAAACGGAGATTTTCCTATTGCACTTTACAGTGCTTTTAAAGTGCAGGCTGGAAACCCCTAGCTGACAAATTTGGAATTAATCTTGCATAAACGTATTCAGATTTGACATATGCATTTACACTCACATTTTTCTTCTTTGTGTGAAAGAATGCCAAAATTCAGATAGAACAAGTAGCAACAAAGCTGACTGTGAATAACAGTCTCTTACACTTCATGTAGCATTTCTGGCTCATTTGAATCCTATGCAGCTTCATTTATATATAGGAAATGCAGATCCATACATCCAAATTCTCTCTTTCCACATCAGTGCAGAGCCTGTAATTCGGGAATTTTTTAACTTTATTCCCCCTTTTTTTTTCTGCTCCTTTTTATTTATTTTTTTTTTCTATGTAGAGAGGAATTAGAGCACTTGAAATCCTGAAGAGACCTGATCTATACAGAGTAAAAGGGTGATTTCTTCTGTACATGGACATTAACAAAAGCCAATGCCAAACAAGTGAAACTCAATCCTAAGCATGAAATGCATCTTCCTTGTGTAAAGGATGGTAGAACAGCCGTGTTTTTCTTTCAAACATTGTTTTTTCTGAGCCTTACTTGATTACCTCCCATGTTCTCCTGGGCTCTTACCATTCCATGTACAGACCTATGCACTACTGAGATAAAAGTCTTCTTCTTTCACTCTTTTGTCTATGTATCTGAGTGTCTCTGTGTATGAAATTTTAATTTTCAATTTCAGGAAGGTATTAGCATGATATTTAGTTAATTGATATGAAATTTTCTCTGGATTGCATAAACCCCACATTTTTTCTTCCCATCTTACGATAGTATGAATTTAAAGTGACTCTCAAATTATTATGGCATTGTAGTATTTTCATGTACATAACTTAAAGTTGAGTAAATGTCAAGTTTTGTCTTATATCAAAATGGACAAGAATGTCAGAACACTGAGTTGTTGGTGTTTTTTTTTTCTTTTCTTTTAACATCCATGCTGCTACAATACTTAAGATTTATGATTCTATTTTATCATGACCTTATTTCTAGTCCATAGTCACTGTTATTGGCTGTATTTCCAAAATCCTTACCACTAATTCAACCATTCAACATACACAATTTATTTTTATGTAATCTATAGGCCTAGAGGTTAGAATGAATTTTCCACTTATGTTCATCCATGACCTGAAATAACATTTTGCATTTAAAATACATGGTGTCTGAATCTTTAACAGTATTTAATTTATTCAGATATTGTAATGAGTTCCTCTACAGATTGTCTTTCCTTCGATATCTTCCAAGTTGTATATCAATTGGACTATTTCAGTCTTTCAGATCATTGTCTTTTTAATTACATTGCTTTCACATGAGGAAATCTGTTATTCAGAACTTTCATGGGACCCACTGTGTTCTTTGGCCCAGAATATATGTTGCATGGTCAAATTTATGACAGCATGTAAATTGCCCTTTTTTCACTTCTTGTTTAGTTTTTATTGTGGGTTGTTTGCACCACTGAAATCCACAGTGTACTAAGAGAAACTCCTGTGTCAAATATGTTACATTAAAAGCTATAAATAAACAGCATATGGAAATAAATTTAATATTTTATTATATTTATGTCGGTAAATGCTGCCTTTAAAAATGAAACAAACCAAACAAACGCCATTGATTCTATATGTACTATAGAGACCTTCTATGTAGCCATGTCTGTCAGTTCTTGTCTACAAACTCAACAGTATCAACACAGCTCAGAACCTTCCTTTATGTTAGGGGGATGTGAAAGTTCTCTGTGAGCTTTTCCTTCTGCCTTTATACAGTTCTCCCAGCCTTGGAGTGTGGCTGACCTTGAAGCGGTTACTTTCCATGGTCTTTTGCATTGCTTAAGATATAAGCAATCCAGGACTTACTACTGTTAAGCACAAGGCATCATCCATCATCCCTCACTGGGAAGTATCCATTTATCTCATTGTTAAATGCTACATATCATAGTATGTTTTCAGTCCTTCCCATAATTTCTCCATAACTCTCTATGCAGTACACTCTCCTGACTACCCTCAAAGACAGAATGCAGAGCACTACCTGTATCTGTCAAACAACAGACATTTACTACATGGCAAATCATACCTACTTTGGCTTCAATGATATGAAATATTTTTCAGCTCAGTTTCACGGCCTGAGCTAGTTATATTTACTCCAGTGGCTTTCCTTAATTGGTTTGGTAGCATGTCAGCAGCTGGCATGTAATGATATGAACTAAAGAGCCTGCTAGTATATATTATTGAATGCAAATTCAGATGTCTTCTATTCTTTTATAAAGTTTACAGTTTAATTGTAGTCACAGTCCCGTATCCAACAAAGAAATCCATGGGACCATTATTTCTGCATGATGCCAAAATGAAATTGTGATGCCCTATGTAGTGAAGGAGTATCCTTACGCATGGCAGAATTTCACTTTTAGACTTTAAAAGCCGCCAAGGTTGTCACTTAATATTACTTTCTATGAACACATTCAACTCACTGTTGAAACAGATGGCTAGAGAGACATTTTCTGTGGTTTTACATGTGTTTTATAGAGCACATTAAACAAATTTGAGCAAAGGCCCTTCAAGTCACTGAAAAGGCTTGTCAATACACATCTTTATATATAGTTCTCCTAGAATTGTTAAAGAAATCTTCATTGAAGTTGAAACTGGAAAAGCTGAGGGACTTTCATCTACCTCCACCACCTTACCAAAGGTATTTAGGCTTTACCTACAAAGTAATTTACCCATATATCTTCCTTACATCCAACAGTGGCCTAGCTGGGAGAGCAGAACCAGTAAATCCACTTCACCCCTGCAAAATGTACAGGCAGTGCTGAATGGCACATACTGATGTGCTCAAATTTCTCCATTAGCCTACCATATCTAGAGCACTACTTCTTCCTGTATCTTACTTATCCCTGCATGACCAAAATAGAAGGTAAAATTTTTTGAAGTTTTCACCACAAACTGGCCTTCAACTCTCACTCCACACTTCTGAATGCATTATTTTTGTGACTTAATTTCTTTCCTATTGTAAGGAAGGGTTGATTCACAATACAGTCTGAGAGCTGTATTTACTCTCTTTTTAACAATTATCACTACAGCCACCACAAGTATAATGTTGATAAGAATATATAGAGCAATTTTTCTTTTTAGTGACCATGGCTATTAAAAATAATAGCCATGGCTATTAAAATAATGGTTAGAAAATAGTTATTTTCTAATTAAAATAATTATTAAAATATGTAAAATAAATATTAGAAATAATAATTAGAAAAAAATTTCTGCACACAAAAGAAACTCAAAGAAAATTAAATAATGAGTGTTATTTGAATGTTAATATGAGTAATATTATTATGGCTTTGCCACTATGGGAATGAGTACAAAAAACTTAGCAAAATAAAAGGAATGCTATTTACAAGCATGACTGAGTCAGCAATGATTCTAAGATTAAGACAGAGTGTTCCTAGATATAAAAATGTTTAAAATGTATTTCAGCTGTGGAATATTTTCTGGAAATGAAATTATACTCAAACAAATATAAGACCAATAATAAACACAAAACCAGAAAGTTGAGGGGCATGCTAGAGACATGGCAAATTAGCCCTTTGCATATTTGCAACTCATAAATCAAAAGCACTTTGAAGTAATGCAAAACAGTTTAATAGAAATGAGAAGTGTGTCAGAGATATCAAAAAAAGCCCCATTAAATTAATATTAATCTGGGCTGTTCTATTATTAAAAGTGAAAAAAACAACAATGTGATAATGCAACACTCAATACTTGAAAATCACAAAATTCAAAATATTACTTTGCCTCTTAATTTAAAACTCAGGGAGACAGATTTTATAACATTAAATATAACTATAATAGAGAGATTACAAGTACAATTTTTGTGCAGTAACTTGTCATATTGGCAAAAGGAAACCAAATTAATTTATTAGTAGCCAATATTTTTAATATTTTCTTTAAGTTGAAGCAAGTTCTGGATCAAAGTTCTCATCAATCAGATGAGAGCTTAATTAAAGTGAAGACTTTAAATATATAGTAGAGTGGGATTTTTTTCTCAAATGTAATGAAATAAATAATTGAGTTAATTATCTCTTTCCAAACTCTAGAGTTACACTAGATTATAGGGTTTCCTCACTGGCATACTGCTCAAATGCTTAAAACTCTGATTTATCTATCTAACCAAATGCATAAGATGAGTAGAATTGCTGTCTTTCTAAAATAGAAATGAGAGTTGCTAAATTTTGGTAACATCAATCTAATATGTTTGCAGCTATGTTAAACTATATTTCTAGTGTATGGCATACAAAGTAATATAATTAGAAGCCCTCCATCTGAACCTATGGTAGGTAGCCTAGTTACTGTTAGAACTGCTGACAGTTCACTGAAAGGCAATTTTTTGTTAAAATTTCACCAATTCCTTTGTGCTCATTACAGTATTTTCTGGACATTAATCTGACTAATTCATTTTACTAAATCAACAGAAAACAAATCTAGGGAAAAAAAAAAAGAAAATGGTAAGCAAATACATTTTCACTCATCATTGACAAACAGAATCAGTCTTATGCCTGATAAGACAAACAAAAGCAGCATGTTATTGCTAGCCAGGATGTAAAATTCTCTTTCAAGTATTTCTTGCAAACAAACTCTGAATTTATGTCAGGATCTATATATGAATGTTACATAACCAATTTTTACAAATATAAATTTTCTGTTAGTGATTACAAGAATAGACCTTCACTGAATTATTGAGGAAATTACAGTTTGAACTTATCTAAGTATATTGACATTACAGAGCATGGAATTAAGCCAGGAGAAAAGAAAAATAAACAAACCATGAGTACTGGAACAGACTGGTATTAATAAATTTGCAGTGAAATAAGAATGGTGAAAATAAAAATGAACAGCATTTCTATTTATTCTTTCTGAATATTATATGTGCCAAGGAGTGGGGTAACACAGGGAAGGTATCTGCTAAAAATTAAGGTAGCTCTAGAAAGGGAAGAAAACAGGAAGACTGAAAATGAGAAAAAAAAATAAAAAAACTAATAGTACTATAATATTGAAAAGAAAAAATTGGATGAAAATGAAGGATGAGAAATATTTGAACTAAACTGGAACCAATAAAGGACATTTACGCTGAGCTTAATTATATTTATGATATTACTCATGACAGGTATTATATTTTGAAAAATGAAACTAGATAGCAATTTTCCTTTGAAATGTATTGTGACTTTTTTCACCATCAAAAATAGCATAAGGAAACAAATAAGCGTGTTCTTACAATAAAAAGTATCCTAACTTTGTTCTGTGTAATTTAAATAATGATCTTTTCACCAACAGAAATTTAATGGATGCAGATACTTGAGTGGTTCCACAACTTCTCTTATGTCTGTACTCCACCATTTGTATTTCTTTTTTCCCCATGGGAATGAAAATTATTATCTATTCTGAGCTGTGGCTTTCCTAAGATTCCACATCTAGACTGGGTTTTTCTCCTGCCCTCCAAAAAATTGCAGGCTCTTCCAGAGGACCTGGAAAGAAGGTGATAGAAAATGGGACAAAAACCCCCTTTACTAGCTAGCAAGATTATAGGAATACTTCTTCTTGTCTACTCTGAAATATTATCAGCAATAAATAATTACAAAATTCTGAATACACATACTGAATCACAATCTCTCTTACAAACAAGTAATATTTGATATCCTTACTAGTAGAATTCCTTTTTTAGGGAAGAGAAATGCCAGAGGGAAGTTCAATGTTGTATAAGGAAGTATCAATACTAAGATAACTAGAATACTACATCAACAAGGATGTTTATTTTTTTCATAGTGTTGCCTTCCCTGCTTTCACAAAGTCAAAAATTAAAATCTCCATAGGCAGCTCTCCTTGAACAATTACAGTCTCAGGAAAGGTCAGTGATTTTTACCCCAAAGCTAAGATAGATAGAAAAAAAACAGGTAAAAAATAAAGTATAATGAAGAAGACTCACAAACTTTAGGTAACTGACAACAGGATTCCATTGTTTGGGTATTCAGAATTTTTGAATAATTCCTTTAGAACTCTGCAACTCGAGGCTTCCCAAGTAAATAGAATTAAACCCAGAAGCTTCTTAAGAAATTCTTGAAAAATGAAGTGGTCTGAGGTTTAACTGACAACTTTAAGAAGAGATTGCCACGAATAAAATAGTCTGTAGATGAAAGGGAATGAAAAGCATAAAGGTTGAAATTGCTTATGCAATAACCAATAGAGAGAATGATAGAAATAACTGAAGACTGTGAAGTTAAGAGACCTGATAAAATATCCAGTCAAAACAAACAAACAAACAAACAAACAAAAACAAAAACCAAGCAGTCTTCTAAGCTGTATTAAAAAAAATATAGGAACTAGAGATGTATTTTGTAAACAAAACATGAAGCCATGAGCTGGTTGGAAATAGACTATTTTTCATGCTCTCTCTCACTGAAAGAAAAACATTCACAAATCAAATACATCACCTTGCTGTGCTAGCAGTCTTTGAGAGCACATCAGATAGGCTGGCGAGTTTGCTTTGCAGGCAGACTTTCCACGGTTCATCCATCTCTAAGATTAATAAAGCCCTCTGTGACAGCCTTTACAATGTAGTAAGGCTGTATTTGCCGTCAGGTATTGGCTCCTAAGTTTTATATTCAAATCTTAAACTGATTAGTCACATTAGGCTTTAAGTCCCAGCTCTGATATATATGGATTACTGATCTGTGGAAGGTTTTCTACAGCAAAAGCAGTAATGCAGTTTTCAGTTGAAATCTGATTCTGCACTAAACGAAAAAATGTTTGTGCACAGCTACTATCCTGACCATATTTCAAAAGCAAATGAGATTTACTTCATACTTTATGGCTTATTTCATTTTTCTATGGAATTTTTAATCTATATGAAAAATATTTTTATTACCATTGATGTTATCAATGTATTATTTGTAGATGTTGTCAGCTGTTTAGTTTTTTCCTTCCTTTGTAAGATCCACTTTTGAATTTATAATAGAAAAATATCTATGACAAATGGCTGAATGGCTTAGCCCAGAAGGCCTATCTGAGGCATGATTTTTTGTTTTGTATACAATAAACAGGAAGAAGGGAACAAAAATAAGGAGATCTGGACAGATTATAGATGCCTGCAGTCACAGACATGTAGATAACTGGATAGAACAAAACACCTGCTGTTTTGCCTGCATGTGTGTGGGTGGGGGATGCAGGGATGGCTTCTGGGAGGAGACACCAGAATCCAGTTCCTGTTAAACACAAGATGAACCTGCCACTGACCAAGGTGAAGCCAACCAGCAAAAGTGGTAAAACTGGTACCAAGAAGAGAACAGGTAAAAATCACTCAGTTTCTAAAGGAAAATTTTAAACTAGAGTGAATGGACATTTTTAGTAGTGCTTGATATCAGAATTACAAAATATTGGCTTAATTAATAACGGTCTATGTATCTACTATGTGATTGCTTAAGGGAGATAAGTTATAGCTTTCTTAACTGAGAAGTTATGAATGAATACTGTGTAATTTTTCCCCTACGATTTATTTCACTTTGCCTCAAAATGAAGTATGTCACTGAAATAAACACAAGATGCCCCCTTTCACCAATTATGATTACTCTTTATAAAAACTTGTTACATCTGCTATTGTAGTTTACTTAATTCCATAATTTTATAGGTTTTTTCCAGGTTTTATGAACTTAGCTTTGCTGTGCAAAGAGACATCCAGAAGATTCTCTTATCATTGTTTTTTATTGGACAGTGTCAAGTATATGTGGCTGAATAAAAATTGTTATATAGATTCAGTGACAGAATAAAGATTCACAGAATTGTTAGGGTTGGAAGGAGATCATCTTGTCAAACCCCTCTGCCAAGGCATGATCATCAAGAACTGGTTAAGTATGAATGTTTCTGGGTTGGTTCTGAAATCTCCAGAGAAGGAAATTCCATGACCTCCCTGGGCAGCCTGTTACAGTGCTCTGCCACACTGTATAAAGAAATTTTTCTTCATGTTAAGGTGAAACTTCTTGGGTTTTATTTTATGGCCATTGCTCTTCATTTTGTCTCTGGACACTGAAAAGAGTCTGGCACCATCGTCTGGCACACACCTTTGGGATATTTATATGCATTGATGAGATCCCCTCTCAGCTCCTTCAGTGCATCCTCATAAGAGTTGTTCTGGACCCCTCATCACCCTTGTGGCCTCCACTGGATCCTCTCCAGTAGCTCCTTGTCTCTGTTGTAATGAGGAGCCCGGAACTGGACACAGCACTCCAGATGTGGCCTCACTAAAGCTGAGTAGAGGGGCAGAATCACCTCCCTCAATTTGCGGGCCACACCTCTCTGATCATCCCAGAATACTACTGGCCTCAAGAGCACACTGCAGCCTCACATTCCATTTGTCAGCTTGTTATTCAGTGACATATTTTTCAAGTGTCCTATTAAAACAGGGCTGTTTAATTGTGTAAAGTGAGGTGAAGGTTGTATTCAAAGAAACAGTGGCTTCAATTCAGTTGCTTGAGTGTAGGAACAGAAAGCCATTTGAGAAGCTTCAGTTAAGCTGGCTGGCCCAACTCTGCAAATTCAGGAAGATACAGACCTCATGCAGGTCTTCTGTCATATCTGCCAGACCAAAGGAAGGCACTAGATAAACTAACCTGTCTCAAATATCAGCAGAAGCAACTTTAATAACTAAAAAATGCAATAAAGAGAATTTTTTTTCTATCACCAGGAAGACAATACTTGAAGAGTGAAATGGAAGTCTATTCTGGAAGGTCGCTTTTATGAAGACTACACTTGTAACAAAGCATACTTGTTATATAGATAGGACTTGGGGG
This sequence comes from Pardalotus punctatus, assembly GCA_013400915.1. NCBI lineage: Eukaryota > Metazoa > Chordata > Aves > Passeriformes > Pardalotidae > Pardalotus > Pardalotus punctatus. The sequence goes on along the minus strand of VZTX01007324.1, from coordinate 157,613 downwards.
GGGGGGGGGGGGTTTAAA